>JABFEB020000008.1:14162779-14175220 GCA_019775895.2 Stomatorhinus ivindoensis | reverse complement strand
CAAACTCAGGCCTTCATCCTACCCCCCCCCCCCTTCAATGGCATTCAATGACAGGTTGATGAAACGCGACAATAAGGGGTTTCAGGGGCAAAAAGTTATGACCGCTAGATTAGAAATAGCTTGTGCAGATCAAAATTTATAGAAAAAACACATCCCTACATAGGATGCAATCAACTTACACCATTACAGGGGGTGTGCTACGTTTTCAGCTGTTTCCCCTCCATTATGATTAGAGGCAGTGTTGATTTGCCGCACGCAACATCGCCAAGCTAAAGACGTTTTAAGACCACGGCGTTTTTTTTTTTTCCCACAAGCTCATCAGGTCAAATGAGGAGGAGATGGTGGTGGCGATGATGTCCCAGTTTGTCGGCACAGTAACCAGTAACACCATTTTACGCACAGGCGCACACACAGACACACACACATACACACACCCCCACACACACGAGCTGCCTACTCACTTGATCGACTCGGCACAGATTAGAGGGAAAGGTGAGGAGGGAGCTGAGAAGGAGAACGTGAGCAAATGAAGACCAGAGAGAACGGGAGCAAATCTGCCCCCCCCAGGACATAATTGGGGGTGGGGATGGGGGCTGTGCAGAATGTCACCGCTCATCATGGCTGCCAAGCCAAAGACGAACCAAACATCAAGAGGCAAGGATTAAAGACAAACGATGTAGAAACCGACAGAGAGAAAAAGAGAGAGACTGCGAGAGCAGAGAGATAGAAAGGAAGCGAGGGAGGAGGAGGCAAGGTTGGACTATGTTTAGGGTGACACCGACAGACCCTGACAGAAACAGAGGCACACATACATTTACAGAGGATGCGTGCAACTACTACGGATGCCAGGGAACAGGAGGGAGAGACGTCCACCGTTACACTGGCACGGGTGCTGGGCTGTTGCTTCAAATCCCACTCTGGCTGGCCTCCAGGGTGCACCAAGCGCCGATCGCTGCCAGCCAGGATCAAAAGTCGCATCATGTTTGTGCTCCCTTGTGGTTTCGGACAACTAAGAGACACATTGACGTCCATGAAGAACAGTGTAAACACGGGGAAAAACATTTACAGTTGGAGGCTTCGAACAGCAACAGTAGTCAAACTACATCTCGCGGGATGCCTGTTAGGGGCCTTCCCAACTCCACATAAACTGAGACGGACGCCAAAGAGAATAATGTCTTATTTTTAGCACGAGGCCTGTAAAGACGCCTCTTAGCGATGGCCGACAGACCTACATATACCGAGCCAGCTGAACAGAACTGGAGAAGCTGACAGGGGAGCCCAAATCGAGCAAATCATGGGCACGGGGTTGGAATTACTCATGTAGTGTTTTGCAAGGCTGCCTTCATTTCGGTTCCCATTTTCGATTATTGTTCTTAAAGGAAAAGTAGCAAAAAAATGGAGAAAGTAGCAGGAAAAGTAGAAAGCAGGTCACAATCAGAGCTAATCTGGCATCGGGCTCCCCTGAGTGGCTGCGGGTGTGGCTTTTTTTAACAGGATTTAACACAGTTGGTTCTGTATTTTCATCTCTCAGTGGCAGGGCCGGTAATACAGGTGGGACGAGCTACTTTTACTCCCGGAACCGGCGAGGACAAAGAAAGCTGGACATCTTGGTAGGACACGCATCACATGAACTCCCATGTCAGGAAGACCCTGAAGCAAGATCCGCCAGATGGGCACGCGCCTGTCAGGGAATTGCCCCTCCCACCGCCTGCTCCGCACCACATGGTTCGAGGCGGCCCTGGGTCACGCCGTTCCCGTTGGCTGACCCGGCGCCCCTGATGCAGAGCGCATACATCAAGCATCAGGGAGAGGAGGAGGAGCAGGAGACTCAACACGGAACATGGTTCAACATCTCAAAGGGCTGCAGGAGTCAATCAACCGCAGCGGCCGATGCGCGGCAGAGAGACCAACGCATCCCAAGGGAGCGGCCTCTGTTCTGCGGCTGCCTGCTCCTGCCTTCTTAAAGAGTCTGTCCCCCCCACCCTCTGCCAGCCCCCCGCGCCATCCCCCTCCTGCCCATGACTCAGACCCGCCATGCGTTCGAGCACGAGTGGGTACCGCCGCTCAAACACGCTGACGGAGGGAACATTTTTTTCAATTTCAACACAAGCGCTTGTGATTGCATCACTCGAGCTGCCGCGAAAGTCACGTGACATTCGGTCATCTGGCGGACCGCCTGGCTGAACTCCTCCATCCAATCAGCAGGCACCCCAACAGGTAAACACATGCCCCCAGCCCAATCAGACACCTCATAGGCCTTTAATTCTTTAGTTGACTAACTCCAGCCTCTAGGGGCTATGTGCTATGCATGACTTTCAAGGTATCCAATTCACAGCAGGTGACAGGTGTGCGGTGAACTTTAAGAGAATTACTCAATTAAGGACTGTGTTGGGGAGAAAAAAAAACAAACACTCTTTGGCTCTGAAGATTCCAACAGATCACATTCTACACATCTATTTAACTGACCAGAACTCCAATGCATGACTCCTCAAAAAGCACAATAGCAGCGTGTTAAGCATCCACAATGTCCAGTGATATAAGCTTAGATTCATGCTCCGGAACCTGAGATTAAACCTTCGCATTACTCTCTTTCAGTTTGTCAGTAACATGTAACATAACACCAGTGAAGGCCCTAATCCAACGTAAATTTACGAACGAGCGCCTGCAAGTACACCTGAGCAGGATCTATTTCTATAAACAGCAGCTGTTGTGGGAGGTGTGACATACCTCCTTCACCAATCAAGGCAAATAACAGCACACAGAAACCTGCGAGGCTGCCCATATAACCCCTTTATCAAGCTACATTTGCCTGTTGCATCTAAAACATCGCTAGCAATTACAGGTTGCTAAAAAGTATTGTTGATGCGGCGCAGTTGCTCAATTGTCCATGGGCAGGGGAAGTAATCGGTCACTAATAAAAAATACCTAATAAAATTTATAATGGCTTGAAAGCAAAGATAGACCTTTTCTCATTTTATCAGTACAATCATCTCATATAATCTCTTACTCAGATCTCAGCTAGAAGCCCATCTATTCCGGCAGGATGCAAACAACCGAGTCATGGCATCCTGACCCAGACAGCACTCTGAAATATACACAGGCCGTGTCCTGTCAACTAAAACCAGTTCATGCCGACAGAAACGCCCTGATGAATAGGTGACAAAAAAGTCAAACAAATCCCCGTTTGTCTCGGTTTGTGGCTGCAGCCACTGCCTGTGATCAGAAACCACCTTGCAACCGGACGGACTGGCTGGGGTGAGCGGCTCAGGGAACCAGTCATGCTGCACCGTCTGGGGACCTGATTCCCAAGATCGCCACGTACGTGAGCATCAGTCTGTAGCCAAACCCAGTCTGTATCTGGGAGGGATACTGCACACATCGAGAACCAGACACGGGGCGGATGACAAGAGGCGAAAGACGACCTGCTACGTGCAACTTTTAACGCGAAAAGGAGGAGAAAAGTAGCGCCACGGAGATATAGGGAGCGCAATCGCGAGCGTAGCCGAGGAAAGAGATTCTTGTATATAAGAGGTATCCATTATTTATAGAGATCTTATGTAATGGAGACAAGCAACACGGGAGGCAGTACTTGAGAAAATAGATATCACGGGTGTAAAGAATACAGAAACGACAACGCTGGTTGTCGGAGACTGCGGCCGAAATGCAACACACAGGAATGACAAATATATCAAAGGCTGACAGGTTCATGCATAAAAATGCAGAAAACTCATAAAACATCGGAGGCCGTGTCCCAGATCTGGGGGAAAAGGTGCTTTCTCACACACTCACACACACTTAGAGATCACGCTGGAACAGCCTCTCCATCCGCACCGACCTTTATAGCGTCTGTGTCTTCTTGTGTCCCACTGCTCCGGGTCCGTTCGCTCTCCCATCCTCCGGTGTCCAGCCCCGTCCCTCTCCCGAGCCGGCCCGTAGAGGGGCACCGGTCCCTGCCCGATCCCACCCCAGCTGAGCTCTTATTAGGGGAGGGGAGATAAAACAGCCTGTCGCCCGCGACGGGACCTCTGAAGCTGCGAAACACCCGGCCGCGTAGTGAATTATTCAACCGATAAAATGTCCATAAACGCCACGCCTTCGGCCGTCAGTCGAACACATGCAGACCGGAAAAATCTTTTAAAAAATAATAATAAAGGCTTTCGCAGGCTGTACGATGTGCAGAGCATCCAGCGCCGTCACGATTTCTATTCATCTATATTGCCATCCAGCTAGATACTGTCATGCTCCGTCGTTAATGGTGTCGTCTTGGAGTTTATCGATATTTTTCACGCCGAGTCGGTCTCTCCATGACCGGTCCGGTTTTAATCTCGGCGGCTCTCATCCAGTCTTTCATCCAACGTGAAATTAGAGTAAGGACTACCTGACAGATTAGCGGGTAAACTGAGCTCAGCCCAGCGGTAACAATTGTTGTATATATTTTTTTTTTTCTTGTGCTATTCTGCTGTAATATTATCTGTAACGTGGCAGAGTCCCGGTGCCAGTGCCAGCGGCTCGGACCGCGACAGCTCTCCGGAGAGTGGCAGCTGTTTTCCGCTCCCTTTTCCCCGTTATTCCCGTCCCGCGCTCCCGCCGCCGCTAGACCTCCGCAGCCTCAGAGCGCGAGCTGGAAGTGCGCCATAAACGTCGCGAGCGTCGCCCTTTCCACTATGCCCTAAATACAAGAGGCTCGGCTTGGTTTGGGCTGCGTTTACGTAAGCCTGCGCGGTATCCAGTTCGCTTTAAAACCGCTGGGACTACTGCGCTACGGAGCGCAGGGGCGGCCTTGCGGACAGCAAGGAGTCTCCTTGAATAAGTGCGTCTTGGTTGCGTCATTTCCTGCTCCTTATGGACTTTCATTAAATAAGGGTGTGTTTGTAAAATATAAACACATCCTAGGGCACTATTAAAACAGCAGTATGTGTTGTATGCCATGTCATATTGATGCTGAAAATGAATTGCACATGTCTTTAAAAATAAGTAAATGTACTACTATTATATGCTTAACATGCGCTCTTTCACTGTTTGCGGGTTGGAAAGGCTATCAGCTACATTGTTTAGCCAGTGATATAGTCACCAAAGCCACAGTCACGCCGAGCCCCTCTGCATGCATCCCTGGAGTCCTAAGTGTTTGTATCATCTGTACTGACTTGTCCCTTCCCAATAACTTGTACCTTACTTCCTGAAAGCTATCCATGCTTTAAATAGGCCTAATGTTACGCCACAAGAATGGATAGTTCTCAGCTGGAGTTTTCAGGTAAAAGCCTGTGTGGTCCAGAAAGTGCTTGCATCACATATGTTCACTTACCCGACTTCTATAGTTGTGATACTTACACAAACTCTAACACATCTGGTGTGACACTCACGCTTTCAGACTCTCAGGCTCATGCAAGAAATCTTATGGCAAATCTATATTATTCCATTATAAACATAAAATTACCTACATCAAAAACATTTGGGTGGTTTCCAAACCCTACAGACTATTTACAAGGTAATTAAACTGTCACATAGATGTAAATACATGCACTGATTTGTCCCAAATTGGATATCTTTCTTCAGCAAACTGAGCAAAGGTGGTAATCACAAAAGGTGGTAGTTACAATGTGAAAATCACACACACACACACTTGAGTCCTGATATAATTATGTGTGATGGTAGAAATAGATTGTCCTCAGACCATCCCTGTAAATTTGTCATACTGTTTATGCTAATTGATTTATTATCTTAATAAAGAAATGTCAAACTCTGATTCCAGTGACATTAGTGTATCGTAGAAAATCAGTTAATTTTACGCATGTAATGTGGTACATAACTATAATGTTCTGCATATAAAACATACCACACAAATGTATTAAAATATTTGTACATCTTCAGTAGTTTTATACTTTATGTTCTGCAGTTAAGAGGTTTGCATGGAAGAATATATAAAATTCGCCACATATGGAAAACAACAAAGACTATGAGGGATAAAGAAAATATGCACAAGTTTACAGAAACATAGAAAAAACAATAACACAAATGTAGTCAAAACATAAAAGTCCTTTTTACAGGAAAGCTCCATCAGAAAGGAGTGACTCAGAATAACTATATGTAATCCAAATGTACACCACCCCCATTGCACAGTCAGAGTGGTACATCCCAGCTGCTCTCTCTCCCCCTCTCCCAGTGTCCTCCATCTCTTCTCCCTCCCTCATTCTCTGACATTTCTCCTTGAGGAAAGCGCTGAGCCCAGCCCGGCATTCCCTCCCTGCAGGCCTCATTATCCCTCTGTTATCATTTCTCCATCCAAATCCAGGTCCGAGAAGCTGCACAGCTAGGACTGAGGCAGCCGGAGGAAGCACGGTAAGCGAGAATCGTTTTATTCCTGTTATCATCGTCATTTCTCTCTCTCTCTCTCTCTCTCTCTCTGTTGCTACCTCTGGGGGCCTGAGCCATCTCACCCTGCTGCATCCACTGCAAAGCTCTGCCCAAGCGCAGGTGTAATATCATGCATTGGTGAGATGCGTACGGAGAGATCGGCTCCTTATACACAAGCACAGTCAAAATGCCTTGTTTCTTCCATTATTTATTAAATCCTCATTCTATCCTGCAGCTCTCGGGCCGAGACCTTATCCTCCCCTATACTGTCACTGCTCCTGCCCCCTCCTCTTTCTCCCTGTAATGTCCTCCATTAGGATGGCATGCGAGTCACACAGTGTCGGTTGTCCCTAGGCCCAACGCAGCCGGTCCCACATAAGGTCTCAGACTGGCCCTGTATTTCCAGGCTGGCCATGGTGTATGCGTTGTGTTCGGTGAAAATTGGCCCGCTTTTGCAATGATGACCACAGAGGGTGTTGATGTAGCACCTTGAAATGGGACCCCTGTGTTCTGGCTTGGTGCCCACCCTCCATATTTTCACATTTGGTCTAGTCGGTGTGCCTGTAGTCCAGTTATTACTGCGCAGGAGTGAGATCAAGTAGGTGTTAGGAAAGTTGCGCTGAGTTCAGTGTCCTTCAAGGTCATGTTCTTCCTCTAGTTTTGTTCCTTCTATCTAAAACCTAGAGTAGTGTTTCCCAATCCAGTCCTCAGGGACCCACAGACATCCGTGTTTTTGCTCCCTCCCAGTTCCCGACCAAAACTGCAAAAATGTGGACTGTCTGGCAGGAAGCTGGGAGGGAGCAAAAACACGGACTGTCTGGCAGGAAGCTGGGAGGGAGCAAAAACACGGACTGTCTGGCAGGAAGCTGGGAGAGAGCAAAAACACGGACTGTCTGGCAGGAAGCTGGGAGGGAGCAAAAACATAGACCAGCTGTGGGTCGCAAAGGACCGGATTGGGAAACACTGACCTGGAGACTACCCCTGACAAAAGCTACTTATCAGAATATTGGCTATTAAACCTGCTAATTATTTTAATGTTAACAAAAAGTATCTGTTTCTTTCGGTTTGTTTCTCCTGGGACTTGACATTCAGAGAAAACCTCCAGTCTAGGAAATAGTCCCCTCGCCTCTGTTTTCACATCCCATGGAGGCCAAAGTGAAAAGCGGAACAGGGGCTCCTAAAACGGCCCCCGCTTCCAAAGAGAAACAAGGTGAAAAGGCGGAAAAGAAAGATTCAGCCACACCACGCAAAGCCAACCCCGCCCCTGCTGATCCTGCCCCAGCAGCCCCTGCTCCTGAGAAGCCCACTGTGGATGGAGCAGCTGACCAGGAGGCGGCGCCAGAGGGCAGTGAGGCAGGAGAGCCCAGCACAGACTCCCTGGAGAACCTGAAGCCTTTCCTTATTGGGGGAGCAGTCATTGCTGCTGCAGCCATCCTGGTGGGGGCACTGCTGTTGGCGCGGAGGCATTGAGAACATCCTGCTTAGTTTATCGGTTAATCAGCAAAAGCATTGCTTGCTGATTGGTTAATTTACTGGCTTATATTGATTAACTGAGGAAGAAAATGTGTGGAAGGCACCCTGCTCATTATTCCATTTACACAACTCCCGAGCAAACTTACCTATGTATACAAACAGGTATACACCCACCAATCACATGCCAAACCCGATAGTCCATTTTGACAGCATACTAACATATGTGTGGCTGTACTTTCAAATATGTTAATCCCTTTGGTACGGAGTCTCTGTAAAATGAAACAAAATGACGTTGCTATGGCAACATTAAGAACAACATTTCAATGGTACAGTAAATATTCTAGAAAAATATTGTTATTTTGATCCATATCAGTGTGGGGGCTCAGTGTGGTGGATTGTAGCATTTTGATGATTCTAGAACATCTCCTCATATATAAATTCACAATTGTTTTGTGGCAAGAGCGGCAATAGTTGTTCTGTTCTAGTTTTAGTGATACAATTGGTAACATTTTCTATGAGACTTAGCCAAAAATAACCAACTACTGAGACCTCTCATATAGGTCCACCTAGAAAATATTTACTTCTGAAGTAATTGGCCATGGTTTTAAAATTGTAAATTGTTATAAATGTCTAAATTCGAGTCTGTAAAATGAAAGCATGAGGTAATGTCTTCTTAGTACCTCCAACAGGATGTAGGGAATCTGGTGGGGGGGGGGGGGGTGGACTGAAGAATCTTCTGCAAAAGGGAGCTCCCATTAGCCGGATGAGTGGCGTATGCTTATTTGAGTAACTCTCTGTCTGTACTTAGAATGCTTGCTAAATTGACGCCACGTCCTCCGTTGAAGATGTAGGATGTCCCCTGTCATACTTCTGCCCTACCTACCCCATCGCTTTATCCACAGCGATTATGATGCCAATACAGTTTCTTGTAAGACACATCATTGGTTGACATTGGAAGCAATATAATGCTTTGAATATACTGAAAATATATTTAACTGTCAAGTAAACCTTTGCCACTGCTAAGTGACTAGGGAATGTATATGTTTGTTGGGCATTAAAAGAGCATCACTTCAGTGTGAATTACATAATTGATAAAATTATATGTATTTGTCTCATTGTCTGTGTAGATTTAATTTGTAAATTGTACAGGTAGGGAAACCTGATTTGTATATTTATTTTCTTATTTAAAGCTACACAGGCAGGATATGGTGGAGCAAAATGTCTATTATAGGTCTCTGTGGCAACTATATAGAATGTCCAAAACACACTTGGCATGAAGTGTGTTTGAAGATTTGTCTGTTTTGGCTCCAAATTGTCTATTTTTGGCACCTAATTTAGCTGTTTCTGGAAAGAAGCGAAAGTGTGATATTTTGGTAGCTAGAATGTGTACAATGTATGGATGCACTACTTGTAAGTATAATGTACATACTTCTATGCTAGTGATCCTAGGGTCTGTCAGAATCTCCTCTTGCACTTTCGACTTAACAGAACTCTACGGGCTTTCCGTCAGAACCATTTTCACATCTAATTGCACTGACTATTAATAATAGATGACCTTCCTGCGCACTGACATTAAACCCACAAAAAGAACACCCTCATAATCGTCTCCGCGAATGCATACAGTCCCTTAGCAGACCATATGCCGCAGTGCATAGAGCATACTCTGACACTGATTCTCTATGGAAAGTAACAAAAAAGTTTAGCTTTAATCACTTTACTGTTTTTATTCTTCTCCAGAGCGTATAAATGCAATAATTCTAGTAGGAATATACGTTTTAGCACATTATTGTGACTCAATAATGGTTATGGTAATAAAAATGAAAATGATAACAATTATTATTATTCCCAATATAACCAGTCCTCCCCCCCCCCCCCCATACCATGGGCTTTGCCTCATGCTAAACTGTGAAAGGGAGAAAGGCTCCTCTCTGACCATTATATAATTATTTAAACAAGCCCTTTTCAGTCTGAATCTCATTTGGGCTGAGGTGCAAATGCACAGATGCCATAAATTTGATTCACACTAATGCCTGGACATCTAACAAACCATCTAATGCAAGTGTAGTGATGATGTCATTAATGATGTTTCTGTATATTATGGACCCCTGAGTTTGACCCTCAGGGTCCCATTCACATCCATTGACTACCTTGTTGTATCGACTCTAGTTATAGATTCATTTTTTTGGTCGATGTGGTTTGATGACTGGGCTTAATAAAACAAAGTGCAAGGTATTTCTGAGTTATGTGTTTTGATTACACACAGGTAGGGTGAACACCTAATCCATGGTGATTGGTCAATGTCCTATGGTCATGCATGTGTCACTAATGTTAATGTAAAACAGCTGGATGAGACTTTCAATCAAGGAAACAAACCCGCAAAAGCACAAGAAGAACTAAACTAATTGGCCAAAAGCACAGGAGCCTTTCAGTTTTAAAGTTGTGTGTAAAACCTGAAGTAGATTATAGTGTCACCCTTGACATGGACCAGGTGGTCACCCTACAGGCTATATTCCAGTATTACAGTGTTTGATGGATCATTGATTAAACCGGATTCATTACACAACCCATTCAACTCAAGACATCAGAAAATATAACTGTGACTGTAGTGCGGTTTGTATAGATCACTGACAAATCGATGTTGATTGCAGGCAAAGTTTCACCAGCAACAGGAAGGCACAAAGTGCTTCAGGGATCAAGGGAATTCTCCTGTCTACTCATACTTGGCGGAGTTCCTGATATACACGTGAGCACTGATTCATTGCCAACAGCCTCAGAGGCTGAAATGACATTTGGCTGCAAGAGACTTATATGAAGCATTTAAATCTAGTGCCAATGCATACAATGTCATAATAACACCCTCTAACTACCTTTAGTTTGTGAATTAACATTTTGAAAAACATGTTGCTAGCTGACACTAATAAGGTACTCACGATGCTAATTTTGTTTTAGTTCCATTCATGCACTTTCAGTTTGGAATATCAATAACAAGACACCTTGTTTTCTGAATTGTCCTTGAAGATGAAGGTTTTGATCTGTGTTGGGATCACAAAAGCAGAGAACAATTGAAGGCACTTTGGTGTCTGTAACTGGATTATGTGACAAATGTTTAAAACCTTTGACCTGAGGGGTGGGAAGTTGGGTGACAACAGCATAAGGGGTTGATTTGCTAAATTCAAACTGCAATTGCCCTGAGAGGGATGCCATTCCATCATAATAGGAATTTAGCTATTTTCCCTAGGTATGCCTACATATTTTACAATATTCCCAAATTTTCCAAATCTTAATATTCTTTAAATGAAGTGAATAACAACACAAAAAACAAACCTGTTCATCTTTAATTTTATGTTAATATTGGTTATCTCCCGACTAGATATGAATGCGATATTACAAGAGGTCAGAGGTTTAATATTTGTAGTAACTTATGACACTCTTTTGAATACTCTCAATACACTCCTGGAATTATGTTAACAAGTGAAATTCAGCTTCACTTTTGCTGACAGATTTAAGAACTAATAAAAAAGCCTTAGCGATATTTATGTTGAGAATTATTTAGTACCGCAGAATATAGCTTTAATACTTATCTGCTAAAAAGACAGTGTGAGTATTTGTGAATGGATGCCTCATCCAGATACTGATGATGTCTGTTTCAAGATGGCGGCCATTAGGTCTGGTACGTGGACGCGTTGCTATAGATACGAATCCATATTTTGTAAAGAAAGCTTAAAATGTATGCAGTGTAGTGTCAAATGTAGTATCAGATTTAGCGGCTGCAAAGGCATTCGAAATGTTACATGCAGTTACTCAGAACTAGGTATTAAATTCCGTGCGCGATTTAATTCAAATTGGAAGGAGTTATTTGGCTAACAACATAGCCCAGAGTTGGCGGATGCATTGCTATGTGGTGTACAAATAGTATTCCTATAATTCTTAATTTTACCCTTTGTTTTGTGAGTCGATGTTAGAACACGTTGATTATATAAATAAAGCAGATTTGATGTTCATGCCAGCGCAGATATTATGACTTGCTATCTAACGCTATAGTTTGTAGCCGCGAAAACGCTATGCTAACACTGTAACAGCTCGACTGTTTCATTAATCATTGATTTCCGACGTAATGAAGTTGATAAATAAAGTGGGCATTCCGTCAACATCGCAGGAAATTCTTCTTGTGAATCATTTAGTTGTTAATTTGTGGATTGCAGCGTTTATCATGCCGACCTGCTTTCTCCTCCCTTTCCAGGAAGAACAGCGACTGTAGTATCCTTTAAGTCAATCGCATGGATTCTTTTTAGTTCTTTATTCACGTCATTTAATTCGAATCAAGCCTCCCACAAATGAATTTGTCCGAAATAAGTACATGATTATTAAAGAATTATACTGAAAGTAAAATATAGAAGTTATATCTCAAAAGCCTAAACAGAGACTTCAAAAGATCAAAGTATACACACTCAGGCAAAGAAGTATTTTCCCCCAGCACGATTAATAGAAAAATAGTCCAACCAGGTAGGAAATAGGATACCGACAGCAGTGGACGTGGTCATGGCTGTGAGGAGAGTTAAAGGTAATTGCAGTGGCAGTATAGCAGTCACTGAAGCCACTTTGGGGCACAGCAGGAAA
>JABFEB020000008.1:14111995-14138555 GCA_019775895.2 Stomatorhinus ivindoensis | reverse complement strand
GTGGTCACTATTTCTGTGTATGATATCAAGACATCTGTTTGGAATGAGGTGGTCACTATTTCTGTGTATGATATAAAGACCTCTGTTTGGAATGAGGTGGTCACTATTTCTGTGTATGATATAAAGTCATCTGTTTAGAATCAGGTTCTGATCCATCCTGTGTATGATATAAAGACGTGTTTGAAATGCTAAGAAGGCAGTTAACCTTACTGTTGAAAAGGTACCAATATCTACTCGGAATGAGGTGATAATGCAGCCTTGTAAATTGAAGCCTTTGTACTAAGGAAGCCTGGTGCTGGATGGGTACAGTTGCCAAAGACATGCTTTTGTGCAGCTGGTTATTCTGAGATGCCGAGATTGATACCGACCAAGTGTGTGTGAGCCTGACATTAAGTTTGACACCGAGTGTGACTGAAGAGCACACCGCACAAGAGTCCCAGAAGAGACTCATCCGTGACTGGCGACACTGTGACTCTGGCATGACTCCTAAAACCAGTGTCAGTCATGGGGTGCTGTAGTGTAAACAAATCCTCACTTGTCTTCCTGCTCTGTGAAAAAGATAAGTATGTTTGTAAACATGCCACAGTAGATAAGGGCTGCTGAACTGGTCTTCCAATTGCATTTCAGATGCAGTGTGTGTGTTTCGGCAGATTTCAGTGCTGCCGAAATTAAAGATGAAATAAAGTCTAAGTACTAACATTGACGCGTTTGGTTTGACGTTACAGTTCAATAAGTGTTTTGACTTTGATGTTTATTTTAATGCTGATTTAGGTTACAAAAGTGACATGAATGTCATATGCCTGTACAGATGAAAAGCATGTTGATTTTGTATACACACACATGCACACACACACCACACACGTTTGTATTAATAACTTTGTGAGGACCATCCATTCATTTCCGTGGGAAAAACCCTAATCCCAACAAATATACCTAACACACACACACAAACAAACGCACACACACACACACACACACAAATTCCATATTCCATTCCAGTTAAAAATAAGCATAATTACATGCATTCACTTTTTGTGATTTGGGGCCATTTCACATTTCTTTGTCCTAGCAAAACTTCATCTAGCAGAAGTAAAAAATATCCAAAAAGTTACTTGGGAACTTTGAAGCCGTTTGAATCATCTGCCGCCCGGGCCACTCTCATGGCGGCGGGCCCTGCGGACGGGCTTCCAGCAACGCCATGCATTAATAAGGCAGTAGGCGGTCACCTTTCACAGACGCCTGCGCTTGTGTTTCACCTTCCAGGAGCCGAGGTGGGAGGTAGGGCAGGAAATAGGTATCACAGTTTCCTTTTCAAAGGGGGGGTGGTGGTAGAATGGAAGCAAAAGAGCGATAGAGCAAAGAGGCAGAGGGAACTTGGAGGAGAGGCAGGAGTTAGAGTTTCAACCTGCAACAAAGGGATGAATGAGGTAGGTTACTAAAATGTGGATGTGTGGGTAGTGACCAATACAGAAGGTAGTAGATTGAGGTGAAGAAGCAAACTCAGAGGGACTGAGAGAGCGGCAAAGGGACCTTAAAGGTAGACCTACAGTTACTGAGCCAATCAAGATTCACTGCCTGGATATATCTTTGTATATCTGCGCTCTGTGGCCACTGTATTAGTACCAAGTGGGACCCACTTTGGCCTTCAGAACCTCTTCAAAGGTGGATGAGTTTTATCTTCAGAGAAACCATTCTGTACACAATTGATGTAATGAGCTCTTATTTTTGCACTTGTGGCCTTCCTGTTACGTTTAAGGAGTCTGCCCATTCTCCCCTGACCTTTCACATTAACGTGGTGTTTTTGGAAATAGTACTGCCACTAACTGGTTGTTTTTTGTTTATTACAATATTTTCTATAAACTCCATACCAGTGTTTGTCAACTGCTTCAGCCACTGAAGCTCATTTTTCCTTGGTCATTAAGTCATGACATGGTTGTGAAAATCCCAGGTGGTCTGCTGTTACTGAGATGCTGGAGTCACCACATCTGGCAACAGCAATTACACACTCTCTATGACAGTGTTTCCTAATCCAGTCCTCGGGACCCACAGACAGTCCACATTTTTGCTCCCAGTAAGGAGCTCAGAGGGAGCAAAAATATGGACTGTCAGGTAAGGAGTTCAGAGGGAGTAAAGACATGGACTGTCTGGTAGGGAGCTCAGAGGAAGCAAAAATGTGGACTGTCTGGTAGGGAGCAAAGAGGGAGCAAAAATATGGACTGGCTGCGGGTCCCCGAGGACCAGATTGGGACACATTGGTCTATAAGATCACATGTCTTAACTGCTCTCTGCTTAACAATAACTGACTGTCTTGACCCTGTGTGCATGCTGTTTATATTCAGTTGGAGCCCCATGATTCGCTGTATAGATGAGCCGGGTGTTTGCATTAGCAAGCAGGCATACTTAATAAACTGGCCACTGATGTGTATGTACTATATATATATATCGTGAAACTGTTGTAAGGTAGACAACAGAGGGCAGAAATTATGTCACATCATAGAAAACACAGAGGATATCTGTTTATCCAGCCACTGGGCCTATAAAACAAGGACAGTCAAAGAGAGAAGTCTTGGCAGCATAATGGATGATGATCCGTCCACCAGACACAGGAACTGTAAGGTCTTTGTGTTAAGAGAGGGAAGAAAATGTTTGAATGGGGAATTACACATAACTTGTTGTGCCACTTTGTCATGGGAGATATGACACAGGACACTCCTCTCTCACACTGGTAATTTATGACTCACTGGAGTTTATAGACTTAATTCGTAGCATTCATTTGCATTGTGTTGAATGTTATCCAAATAAAAGATTGGTCGATTACTCTAAACGGGCTTGGATTGAAATGTAGTAAGGTATATAGGAGGGTTGTTCCAGCAACTGATTCAATAAGCACTCAGTAAGGTTCACTAACTAGCATGCGTGATGTGTATGGATATGACTTAAATCTGTGAGTTTAGTATTCTGCCTGTGATTTTATTGCAGTGAGAACATCACGTAAAAGGCACCGGAGTGGAATAACACTGGAATAATGGCTTGTGTGTGTGAGGATTAACCTCCAGTAAGGATCTCCAGAGAGGTCTGGTTTTTTCTGCTGCTCTTCTGCTACATCTACCAAAAAACAGGGTTACCTTTAAATGCCTGTGCTCAAACATGCGAAGCTAGTGTTGAAGTAAAATATTTGTTGCAAGTAAAGGCATCGCTCAGTGCGTGCCAGCTGACCTTTAACCCTGCTGACAGATAGGAGGGTGAGGTGGACGGGTGGGCGGAGCTATGGGTCACAGCGCACTCCTGCCGTGACGGTGATGGGTCATACTCAAACAGAACTGGGCAGAGGGAGTACGGCGATCGTTAGGAGCAATGCTGAGCTGGAAAGAGAAAGGTATTAGCGGGTTGGGTCACACTGGAGGGTCGGTCTGTCAACGTCATTTATTTTCGTGGAGAAGTGGAGGATATTATTACTGCAGATATGATGGGTTCTGGAGAGTGAACGGGCAGTGATGGGCACCTTAAGGTGGAAGCTGTGTGAGCTTCTGTGTATCTTAATTTGGAAAATGTGTCCATTATATTTTGAGTATTGGAAAAACATGGACTGAGCTTTTGCATGTCGTTGGACGGGACCTGCGCTTGCATCTGCTTGTTTGTGTGGTGGCCATCCTGGTTTCTGTCAGATGTGTGACTATTTTCTGGGAACAGTCACATTTACAATGTGTGCGCTTCATATTCCTCCCTCCTGTTCTTCACAGAGCAGAGGAAAAAATACTCCAACTCCAACATCATCATGCATGAAACGTCCCAGTATCATGTGGAGGTAAGAGTCTTCTATGTCTCTATTCGCATTCATTCCAGCAATTAATCAATCAATGCCAATCACCAGTGCGCTGTTTTGTACCAATAATGTATAGGATCTGGTTTATAAGGGAAACTAGATTCTATCTGACCTCCATAAAAACCAATCAGAGCCGGCATCTGGGTTAATTTTTGATTGTGCATTTGCTTTATGTTTTTTTTTTTTTTACTGCCAATGGGCTGTAAAGCTGGTTTCAGGCCAGTTGGCACAGGCAACATTCATCATCAGCCACGACGAGAGAGACTCTCTTCGGGTGTGCAGTTAAACATACGTAGACCTGGGTGTATCAGTCCTGTCCTTCAGTTATGTGCAGGATCACAGTCCATGAGCAGGCCCCAGCAGTGTGTTTATGTACATGTTTATCTGTCACACCTAATTTGATGTGATTAATGATTTTTTTTAAGTGCCAGATTACTTATCAAACTAAATTTTTAGATGTGATAACAAAATATTGCCTTTTTAAAATCAAAAAGCCACAATTTCTGTGATGTTTTCTAAAAATATGCACTACATAGAAAAAAACACCTTAATGCACACGTTTAAGATTAAGAAAAACTTTATTGATCCCAGGAGGGAATTCATGTGCTTACAGCAACAATTATGTATTCAAGTACTCCAGTGGGACTTTATTGTAGTGCCAGCCATACACTAGTATACAGTGTCAGAATATGTCATTCCCCCCGCACCACGGTGCAACATAAGACACATAGGGGGACTGTATGTACACAGTGACAGGGGTAAAGTGCAGATTAACACACAGTACACATGACACAACAGGAGGGCAGACGCACAGTATGTACATGAATATAGCATGTATAGTATAGTGTGTATAATATAGAAACAGGAATATAGCTTTTGGATATTAATATGGTAAATATACTATGTAACATGAATTGAATGATGCAACCTACATGTAGTGCAAAACAAGGCAAAGATAGTAAACATAGTACAAACAAGGAAATGTGCAAACAAATGTAAAAAGTACACGCGCTGAATATGCTGACATATGTTTATTAATACCTATTAATTTCCCTACCCAGACAGAGTAGAACTCACACGGGGCTGAGGTGTCTTTGCAGTACGACCTTTGCTTTCTTCCACCTGTGATAAAACGGGCAGGCAGAGAGCTCAGCCTGATCAAAGCCAACACCCGCACCATCTAAACATTTTCGCATCTCAGATCTCCTGTTCACTGCGGTCCAAACCCTGCTTAGCGCTTTGGCTGTTCTTCCCCTTTCTCCCGGGCGAATATCCATAAGGCCCATACTCAAATCTCACACCCGGTCATCCTCCTCACAGACGCCTGATTTTTTCCATCGCTTAATTTGCTACGTGTCCAGGAAATAAAGTGGCTTCATTTTGGCCTCTATCCGTAGCTTAGGAGATCGGAGGCAGAGCAGTCTGAGTTCAGGGGTTTACTTGTTGCTCATGTTGGACACTGATGCATGATTCATGTAATAGTGATTAGTGATAATTAAATGTTAGAAAGTGATCATAATCTACAATACTTCTGCTATTGCAATAATATCCATGTATTCTGTGACTACTGTGCTAAACTCTGTGTAAAATGGACCCATTAGTGGTCTGGACTATTTTTCTTTCCTAGGTATTGCAGTAGATTCTGATGCTAATGCTGTGTAACTTATATGATGCATGTTGTCAGTGTTGAACTGCATTTAGAGATTACATGTTCTCATTATGTTAACGTGACTTTTTGTTGGGTAGTAGAGCGTTCGACTGAAATCTGCATGTTAATATCAGTTGAATGGATGAATATGAATATATGAATATATGTATCATTGTAAGCGCAGCCCTAATTTAGGATTTGCTCCTTGTATTTCATCTAAGGAGTCAGAATTATTTCTGGTTTCAGGTCAGAAAAATATAGCTAAAAAATATATGAAAATATTTTTTTAGTTGACCACCGGGTATTGGACCAAGATAATTTAGCTTCAAATTCAAACGTTAAGTTTTAAATGATTGCTATTCTCTCTGTCAGTCATTCCTTAATTCTCACTCTACTTAAGTTCCTCCTGAAGTATGTCCCAAACATCTCTCTCTCCAGCACCTCTCCACCTTTGTCATGGATAAAACCGAGTCTATTGCCACAGTTGATGATGCCATCAAGAAGCTTATCTTTCTTGACTCCAAAGACAAGATTTGGACCCAGGAGATGCTGCTGCAGGTTACCGACAAGGCCATACGCCTCCTGGACTGTGACTCACAGGTATGTCTAGTCTGCCATGTTGGTGTTTTTTGCGCCCATCTTTAGTGTGAGCCAGAAGACTTCCCTCCAAACAGCATTAATGATTACCTGTAGTCAATGCTGAAGTTTGATTCTGCTCCACTCACTTGGTTTAGCTACTCATTGGGTTAATTTAACAGCAGTGACCGAGTACTTTGAGTATTCAGTGTCTCACTCTTTGGAGGGACACACACATTTCATGACATTATCATGAGAAATGCATTACTATAGCCTAC
This sequence comes from Stomatorhinus ivindoensis, assembly GCA_019775895.2. Lineage (NCBI taxonomy): Eukaryota > Metazoa > Chordata > Actinopteri > Osteoglossiformes > Mormyridae > Stomatorhinus > Stomatorhinus ivindoensis. The sequence continues at coordinate 14,132,230 of JABFEB020000008.1, read as the reverse complement.
AGGTAAGCTCTCCTTAGTGCATGCTAACCACACTACAGAGGGAATTAAGACTTGAAAGCATATCAAACGTTAAAGAACAAAGTGAAAAGATGCCACTGTGGCTAAATGTAATAAAAATATACATTATGACCTCAGAATCACCAGCTAATTTTAATGTTAGGCGTGTAGATTATCTGTTGGTGAAGACTTGTAAGAATACTGTGGTCTGCATGGATAACAAACAAGTGTATTATTGATGATATCAAGCCAAAACTTTCACTTAAAGCACAAATAACCAGCAAGAATCCGTATTATTTTTAGCGTATTATAAGAAGACAAGTGCAATGGAGAAGACCATAATGTTTGGAAAAGCTGACTTATGGGAGGAATATGAGGAAGAGAATCAGCAACACAATAATACAGTAAACTCACCTTTGGGAGGCTTAAAGACCTTGACAGAAGATAGAATGTTCAGGAGGAATTCTGCTTGTATGGTTATTTGGAGTTGACCTTCACTTTAAAGCACCTAATAACGAAAAGACAATAAAACACTAAAAGATATTAACAGATGGGCCCAGTTTAAAGCTTACAGCGTGTTCGCTAACGGTAAACACTGGGGCCTTTATTAGATTGCTGAGCTTGAGGTTTAGAAACCCAGGCTGCATGTGAATAAATAAGACGCTCAGTAAACTGATCTCATAAGAAAAACAGAACTTCTTTAGGCAATTTCAGTTCTAAGAGGTACATGTCAATAATTGACTTTGGGAGACACAGTAACAGCTGTGTGTGTTGAGAGCACCATCTAATGGAAAAATAGGGATGGTGCTATGAAACCAGGAATGAGACACGTTACGTATCAGTGAGAGAACAGAATTGTGACTTTGTGATGGTTCCTAAATGCAATAGCCTGGAATAACACAATGTCTATTATGCATTAACTCTGTTCATGTTTGAATATGTTTGAACTGTGCATAAATTACATAGAATATAACTGGTTATACATCCTAAGGACAAAAGTATTGGGACACACTTCATTCAGACCCATTGCCACAGCTGTGTAAAATCGAGCACCTGGCCATGCAGTCAGGGTTACAAACATTTATGAAAGAATGGATCATTCTGAAAAGCTCAGAGAATCCAAGCTTAGTACTATCATAAGATGCCACCTTTGCAGTAAGTCAGTTTTGAAATTTCTTCCCTGCTAGATATTCCATGGGCAGTTGTAAGTGGTAATATGGCAAAGTGGGAAGCAACAGTAACTCAGCCACGAGGTGGCAGACCACGTAAGGTAACGGAGTGCGGTTGCCGAGCACATGGTGCGTAAAGGTCACCAACACTCTGGTGCCTCCATAACTGCAGAGTTCAAACATCCTCTGGCATTAACCCCAGCAGAAAAGCTGTGTGCTGGGATCTTCTCAGAATGGGCTTCCGTGGCCGAGCAGCTGCATGCAAACCTCACGTCACCAAGCGCAAGCCAAGTGCGGGATGGAGTGGTGCAAAGCACGCCACCACTGGACTCCGGAGCAGTGGAAACATGTTCTGTGGAGTGACACATCACACTTCTCTGTCTGGCAGTCTGATGGATGAGTCTGGGTTTGGCGGATTCCAGGAGAACATTACCTGCCTGACTGCATTGTGCCACCTGTAAAGATTGGTGGAGGAGGGATAATAGTATGGGGTTGTTTTTCAGGGCTTGGACTAGACCCCTTAGTTCCAGTGAAGGGAACTCTTAATGCTTCAGTATTCCAAGACATTTTGGACCTTGTGGGAACAGTTTGGGGAAGGCCCTCTTCTGTTCCAGCATGATTGTGTCCAAGTGCACAAAGCAAGGGCCATAAAGACATGGTTTGGTGAATTTGGTGTGGAAGATCTTGACTCGCCTGCACAGAACCCTGACCGCAAATCCTTTGGGATGAACTAGAATGGAGATTGCGAGCCAGGCCTTCATTCCAACATCAGTTCCTGACCTCACAAATACTCTTCTGGATCAATGGGCAAAGGCATAAAGACACACTCCATAATCTTGTGAAAGCCTTCCCAGAAGAGTGACAGCTGTTATAGATGCAAAGGAGGAACCAATTCCATATTGATGGATTTTGAATAGGATGTCATAAAATTTCCTGTAGGTGTAGTGGCCAGGTGTCCCAATACTTTTGTCTATATAGTGTATGTACTGTAATTTCATGTCGCATGGGTTATTTTTTATATTTCAATTATATATTCTGTTGACAAATCACTATGGGAGTTCAAGTACATAGGATCCATCGTCAAGGTAAATTATAAGATCTGTAAGACTGTTAAGAGAACGTTTGTTGTTAAAATTGCCCAGTTGCGGGGGTTTGCAGTGCACGCAACACTGGCCAGTGTGACAGTGAATAAACTGGACATCTTTCTCTGGCCCTGTCAGGAGGAGCTGGAGAACTTCCCACTGTCCACGGTGCACATGTGCCAGACGGTGCTGAATCAGACCCGCTATCCCTCGGTGCTGCTGCTTGTGTGCCAGGACAACGAGCAGCACCGGCCCGACATCCATTTCTTCCACTGTGACGAGGTGGAAGTGAGTCCATTCACTGAAGCTGACCCAGACACACACGCCCCACATTGTGACACAGTCCAGTAGCTCCCTAATGCTAATCCTGACACAAACAATACGCTGTAACACAGTCCAGTAACTCCCTAATGTTAACCCAGACACACACGATACACTGTGACACAGTCCAGTAGGTCATTAATGCTAACCCAGACATACACGATACACTGTGACACAGTCCAATAGCTCCCTAATGCTAATTGCTAACCCAAACAAAAACACAAACACCCTGTATTGGGATACGGCCTCAGAACTGCCTAATGCTAATCTATATATATACAATTCACTATGACATAGTCCAATAGCACCCTAATGCTAATCCAAAAAGAAACATGCATGCACTGTTTTGGGATGCAATATCAGAACCACCTTATGCAGAAAAAGACACAAACACACACGGCAGTATGACACTTGGCCCATAACCTTGATCCAGATTCCCAAATATGCACTCATGAGCATCATAGATCGGTATAATTATAATTTTTTACCGACATCATTCTGTGCAACATAATGCACGGTGCTATCCTTGCTCCTATAGGCTGAAATGGTTCATGCTGACATCGACAGCGCCCTCGGAGACAACAAGCACGGCAAGAAGATGCGACCGCAGACCCTGAAGTAAGCCTGTGTCCGGCTGCCCTGCACCCACGCGCTATGCCCACCTGTCCGCTGAGCTCACAGATATAACCCTTTTCCCACAGGGTCAATCAAGAGAAGATGAAACGCCACAGGGAGACCATCATCCCCCCCTCGGCCTCCAAAGACCAAACCCCAGCCGTCAAGGGCAGAGTGGCCGCCACAAACATGAAAGGTGATCCGACACACACGCACACACACTCACTCACACACACAGTTGGTAGTTATATCTTCGTGGGGACTCTCCATTAATTTCGATGAGGAAAACACTAATCCCAGCATGACGACCTTAAGCCCCACCAAGCCCTAACCTTAACCATAAGTAACCAAACAAAACATGAGACTTATGGCATTTTTACTTTTGTGATTGCATTCACATCTTTGTGGGGACCTGAGAAACGGACCCCACAAAGTCAAAATAAGTTTTTATTACACTGTGGGGGACATTTGGTCCCCACAATGTAATGTAAGCATAATCTACACACACACATAAGCATATGTACAGTACTGCAAGAACTTACAGTATGTCTGCTGAACAGATATCGATAGACGGAGTTCTGTTCAACACGACCAGGAGTCCAATGAAAAGCTGGCACAGCGCATTGAAAAGGATGTGGTGAGTTCATGTGATACTTTACAATGCTGTGATATGCTGTCATTGTATGTAAACCAACACTCTGGCATTGTAATGCGTAGCATTTTGATAATCTGAATGTAGACGGAATCATTGCATACAGACTGACACTCTGGTACTGTGGTATGTGTCACTGCGATATTCCGCAGACTAAATCACTGCATACAATCTAACCCTCTGGCACTGTAATGTCAGCACTGCGTTGACTGTATGGATCCTTGCTTGCTGAATTTGACCCCAGCTTTTTTTTCTTTTTTTTTTAGCAAATTCTCAACTGCGCTCTGGACGACATTGAGATTTTTGTGGCACGTCTGCAGAAGGCTGCTGAGGCGTTTGCGCAGCTGAACCAGCGGAACAAGAGCAAGAAGGGCAAGAAGAGAGGCCCGGCAGGTAAGGGGCTCCATGACGCCTCCATGACCCCCCATGTGCCTGAAAGCACGCCCCCCCCCCCAGCTATTAGGCAGAGATTTGCTGCTGGAGAGTGTTTCCAGGGTCTGTGTTAACGACTGTCTGGTGTTTCCAGAGGGCATGCTGACCTTACGAGCCAAACCACCATCAGAGGCCGAATTCACAGATAGCCTGCAGAAGATAAAACTAGCCTTTAACCTGCTGGTGGGTCCTTCAGTTAGCTAAAGCAATGTTCTTTCACATTGACAACCTTCCATTCAAACTAGCTTCCACTTAGTACATCATTTCTTCCATAATTTAAAATTTATTATTCATCAGTCTAACTAACACTGCAATTCTGTTAGTTCTACTGCTAGCTTTCGAAGCTCTTGACCGAGTGTTTATTGCCCCCTGCAGGCCAAACTAAAGAAGCACCTCCAGAATCCCAGTGCAGCCGAACTGGTTCACTTTCTGTTCGGTCCTTTGGAGCTGGTAAGGAAAAAGGGCTGACTAGGCAACAAACTGACTGAGAAATTCACTGACCATGACACCCACCGACACATCAGTACACTAATGCATTGTGACCCTGAGATAGATATTGATGTAGGTAAACATACTACGTAATATGTAGAAACTGACTCACACGCAATCTGAGATGCTGGGACACTGATACACTGAGCACTGGAGTCGGGTGACTCGAGGCAGGGACTCAAACTCCCTCATACCTGCCACTTCAGATTCAACTTGGCCTTGGGTCTTAGAACTTGTGAACAGAAAAGGTTTTTTTTTCCCTCACATAAAATGAATGAAACAGAACAGTAATGTACATTTAGCTACCATTATATCTGTAAAATAGATCATCGCTATTGTGTGCATAGATTAAAAACTTGAAGACAAATGAAGTGTAAGGAATGCAGTGTGGCCATTAAGGATGCTGATAATGGATAAGTAATATTGTCTTCCATAATGCCATTGGTCATTAGAATAATGTTAAATGCTCTATTCATCCAACATTACAACTAAACATTAGCTGGATAAAATTATTGGGTGTGAGGTACGGTTATGCAGATATGCATTCATTAGCCTAGCTTAATCCAATGTTTGTGTTATTTCCTTAATTTTACATTAAAAGTTTAATTGTTCCATTTAAAGTATTAAGTAGTGTTATTAAAAGTTTGAAAGTATGTTACTCAAATTTTCTTCACTAAAATGATTTTCAAGCAAACCTAGAAGACTTGACTTGGGCTTAAAGTGAAAGACTTCAGATTTGACTTGGACTTGCGAAAGAGGACTTGTGATCATCTCTGCAATTGGAGCATTTGGACTAGTACAGAGTTTGACTTCCAGGTGCTGCAAAGCTGTGGGAGTCCAGATCTGGCCCGGTCCATTACCTCCCCTCACCTATGCCGGGATACTGTTGAATTTCTGAGGGGACATCTTAGCCCCAAGGAAATGACTATCTTTGAGCTGCTGGGAGATTACTGGACCAGGCCCAGGTGAGTGTGTGTGTAACTACTGAGATTTACTCTATATCTGTAAACAACTCATATCTACTTATGTCTATCTGCCAAAATCAACCAGGTAATTGATTGTCATGACGAAGGAGACAGGACTCATGTCGATCATTTCTATATCTCAGAGCGGATTGGCCGAAAGATCAGCTCGCCCCTCCCTACTTTCCCAAGTTTCGCAACGGCTGGGAGCCTCCTGCAGAGATTTTCCGGACCTCACCATGGGAAACAGAAGGCTTTACCCAAGCTCTCCCACCAGCCAATCAGGCAGTTTACAGGAAGCCGTCCGAGGAGGTACATATTGGGAAAACAATGGAAGAACTGAATGATCTTTCAGCTGTGCTGTTGGTCCAGGACCTGCAAAGGGCCCGCATCTACCAGCTCACTAAGCACCAATGTACAAAAGTTGCAAATTTATTCATAAAACTCACATCAAGATTCTGTTATTAGTAGAAAATTGCAGCTGTGTAAAACCGTGCAACTTCATCACATTCTTTGATCAGCAGTTAATAGATTCTCACGCTCTCTTTCAGTTTTATGGTTCACCGCCCTACAGCCCCTCCAACGGGTAGGTTAAGTGACCCTTAATTATATTATAATGACTATATTATAATAGGATATGATGTATTTACTCTGAGAGCTGGTTGTGGAACTCTCAAACTCTCATTATTCCTGTCCTGCTTGAGTCTCATCCTCAAATTTTGCTTCTGGAGCCTTGAAAGCAGGGGTGGACGTACCATAAGGCCAGAGTAGGCGGCCGTCTGGGACCCCTGAAAACTAGGGGCCCCATGAAGACAGAATTTCCGGAAGTTACATTTAAGGATATAGCATAATATGATCATTTAAATGGTAGCAATATTTCAATTTTTTCCGACAATTTTCATGATAGTTAGGGTTGCCCCCTGTGCCAGCTGTAATGGACTATTCTACTTTAAAACTTCAAGACTACCCACTGGAGTCTACCGGTTGTTTACTGCTGAGCGAACTGGCGCACAGTAACAAGAAGAAAACGAAATAACATCGCATCTCTCTTGTGTGATACTGTCTCACTGAAGTGATAAGCAACTTGTGAAGAGGTGTGGAGAGAAAATACACAAACATATGCAGAAATTCAAGACTTAGCAAAAGAGAGAACAGATAAACTTCTTAAATTTGACTGATCAATTCTCCGGCTTGATGACCCCCCCCAGTCCTGGCACTATTGACACCTAATAGTAGAGCAATTACTAAAGCTATCAGAAAGTCACTGAGGTGTTAAACCTAAAAGATGGAAGTTCCCACCTTTTCGAAGACTGTCTGTGTCTAGACCTCCTTCTGCCCCAACAAAGATATGTCTTCCTGCTTCCTTCCAGGATGTATGACAGCACACTCCAGTCACGCAAATATGCCAAGATCCGCTACCACTTCGTGGCTCGCAATGCCAATGAGCTGTCGGTACTGCAGGACGAGGTGCTGGAGGTACAGCCTGGGTGGGGGTTGGGGTGGGAGTGACAGAGACATGGTGTCTGTGGGTGTGCTCATCTGTGAGTGTTATGCTGCGTTCCAAGTTCGTAAATCAGAAATTCCAAGTTCCTATTTGAAAATTTGAACAGCAATAACCCCAGAAGTTGGAATTCTGACCTGTGAACTCGGAGGAATCTCACAAACCCGACTTCAGAATTCAAGATGGCTGCACTCTTTATCAACTGAAGTGATTTTATACTGTTTATTAGCACTTACGCCTTATTTGTATAAATCGGTCGTACACACAGTACTGTCCAACCACTATCTGTGGATGTGTTGCTGCAGTGTTTTTGGGTGCAGAATACCGCGCGATGTGTCATCAACCGATATCACCAACAATGGCTAGACGTTAACCAGGTGAGAAGCGGGGCCTGCTGCAGAAAGCAGGATCACATCACTTTGCTTTGTCTTCCTTCAGGTGTTAGAGGATGACAAGCAGTGGTGGAAGCTCCGCAACCGCAGCGGCCAGTCGGGCTATGTGCCGTACAACATCCTGGATGTGGTGAAGCTGGAGGAGCCGCCCGTCATGTCGGAGCCCCTGTACAGCCAGGTAAACACACAGAACCACGGCCAGCTATCCCAGGGATGCCTTTACTATCCAGAATCCACTCTGTGCTCCCCGAATGTTGCAATTTCTGCTCTTATTAGGTTCTTACTTTGTTCGGCCATTCAGCTGCACTTACACCTAGTCAACTCCATGATAGCCATATATTTATGATGTTCTACTTCCCTCACATGTACGTCGCTTTGGACAAAAGTGTCTGCTATATAAAATAAATGTGCACATCCATGAATATTATTAAATCAGTATTAAATCATAAAAGGCAACTTTGCTGCGGATACGATAAATGATTCTTGTTTCATATACTAAGCAGCTTCTCCATGATTCATAGTCACCACAGAAATCTTCTGTATAAAGGCACAAAGTCTGGATGGCGAATAGAACCAGGTGACACGGAGGTGGGGGAAGGAAATGGGGACTTAAGTTGCAGTGGAGCGTAGGGATGGGTTTAACAAACGCAGAGAGGAGGAAGGAGAACAGAAGGAAGCCGTTTCAGTGTCAGCAGAAAGGTGAACAAAAGAAGAAACTGGCACTGGACTGTAGCGAGAGCTCAGGCATCATGCTATCATGCTATCAGTATGATATCTGACAATCATCTTTTCCCCTGTAACAATCTGGATACATTTTCAGAGAAGACATAACCTCTCTCTCTTTCCCTATAACTAGCCTGGCCAGTCTTACCGAGGCCCTGCATCCCCCAGTCCTATCGGTCTTGGGGACAGTTTTGACGCGGAGAGAAACCCCCGGGACAAAGTTGGTGAGATCCCTTTTGGTCCCTTCACTCTGGTGATGTAACTTTGGAGAGCTTTTCAAGCAAAGAAGCAATGTAAGCTTCTAGGAACACTTTTGGTTTCAGTATATAGTGAGAAATAATATATAAGGAGGAATTACATCTCACCCAGCTTGTGCTTGGGAGTCTCGTTTCCATATCTGGCCTTTCTCACCCGCTTCCAGCACGGAATCAGCACATGAACGAGGTGAACGACGAGCTGCTGAAGAGGATCACCACCAACAAGACGCAGCCTCCGGCACGAAACTTCCGCGTCGAGCGACCTTCCAGCCACTCAGTCCCGCTGAACTTCGAGTCGCCCCCGGACCAGGTCACCACGTGGCTGAACGGCATGGGTTTCACCAAACCGTGAGTTACCAGCATGAGTGAGTGTGTGTGTGAGTTATGTACATGTGATAAAATCCTGTTATTTTGACTTTGTGGGGACCATTTTTTCCAGCCCTCACAATGGAAACTCAATTTTATAAAAATCTGTAACTGCAATCAAAAAAATAAGAATGTCAAAAGTCTTGTATTTTGTTTGATTGCTTATTTGTTTGCGCTGGGTTAATGTTAAGTTGGGATTAGGATTTTTCCGATCAAAATGAATGGACAGTCCCCAAAGTCCACAAATATATGACTACAAATGTGCGTGTATATGTATGTGAGTCAGTCACACAAACGTTAAAAGCATAAATGGTTAATGATACATTAAAGTGAATAATAATGCGATTTCCGTTTCTTTTCCCTGCCCACTCTGTCTCACTGTTGGGCTGTCTGCGTCTCCTCCCGGTCTCCCTCTGTTCCTCTGTGCGCCTGCTTCCCCTCCCTGGCCTGCCAGGACCGTGGACTGCCTGGGCATCCTTACCGGAGCCCAGCTCTTTTCCCTCAACAAGGAGGAGCTGAAGGCGGTGTGCGGGGATGAGGGCGCCAGGGTCTACAGCAAGATCACCGTGCAGAAAGCTCAGCTGGAGGTCTGATCATTTGAGGGCACACTGATGCTTTCCACTATTAACTAGTACAGATGCTTCTCCGTATTACTCGGAACCACAAATGGTGTGGAATAATGACCCTGTTGCATACATGGCTTATACATAAGTATAGGCTTCACTCCTAACTGAGGTCCTGTCTTTTACAGAAGAGCCGTGGGAGCTCTGAGCTCCAGGAGATCATGAAAAGACAGCAAGAGAAAATTAACTCATCCGCCCAGAACTGAGGCTGGCCAATTACCCACAATGCTGCAGTCATTACATCATCATTACAATCGCATCATGGACCATCTTGCCCAAACCTCCACTTCTCCACAAAATATTGTCTTTTATTTTTTTCTTTTCCTCTTGGACCTCTACTCTTCCAGTTAGTTTTCTTTGCTGGATGCAGTTAGACACTAAAATATTGCGATATATTATGTTTTTAAATTGTATATTTATTTTATTTTTATTATTTGCATATTTCTCATTTTAATTTACATTATTTCCATTTCACACTTTGCCTGTCTTTTTGACATTTTAACATTCACTTTCTGTGTCTCTGGATTTGTATGTGAGATGTATGATGTGTGTATGATGTGTGTCCCTGCTGTGTATGTCGCAGTTATTTTCTCGTGGGGTATCAATTACAACTGATTTAGACTGCATCTGTACAAATAACTTTTTAAACACCGGGCTATATACATGTAAATATTACTGAATCACTTTGTAGGACATTTATATATAAATCATCACTGTCACATTCATAGATAAATTTACACCTCAGACCATGTGGTTACACCAGTGATGTTTCAGAGAGAAAGGAGAGATTTATTCTGTGAGTGGCGAACAGACATCAACATCTGAAGACAAGACAAAATGACACAAATGGGAAAATAAAGTAGATGTCGAGTAATATCATGATAAAGTCAGAAGCATCTGTGACATCAGACCCTGGTTCAGACTTTCTTTACTATGTTCAGATTACCGATAAAAAATCTGTACATCATGCAGATTTTGTAGAAGGCAAATGTGTTAAGATTTTCATTATAGTAACTTTAACCTTGTGGCTGGGTGCTAAAATGGAGCAGCCTTGTTTTAAGTCGGTTCAGTTTTGAAGACCCAGTTCTCTATCTCTGGAGAGTTCTGTGGGACAAGTGAGAAATCTAGATATTTATTTCATTTGCCTTTTCTCTGTTTCAGAATAGGAAGTAAAAATACCTGTAAATTAGCTCAGCAATCATTTGTATAATTTCCCTGTCTGAAACCTCACAGAACAGCCATTGATGCTCTAGTTTAAGACTAAGTAGGACATAAACGTGGTCTATATAGTGACTCTACCCTGTGATGCCCAATGGTCCTTAGCTCCTCTAGGGATACATTGTATCTAGTTGGGGCATATGATGGCACATTAATATTGTTATCTTAAAATGGTCTTTAACAATGTACTGAATCAAGTACTTAATGTATATAGGTGTCGTGGAAAATGGTGAATAAATACAAGCAGGGTTAACCTACCATTGTGTGGTCTTTGTTAATGTCGACATGATAACAATGTGGTGCCATTTTCAGTGGGATATGATATACAGTAGGAGCTCTGGGCCAATCAACCCCTTTGGTGACACACAGAACAGCTATGCACTGTGGGTGAAGGGGAAAGTGTCAATGCCACTGTTAGGCTAGCATGTGGGACCAGAAAGAAAACCCTGTAAATTAAGTCGTGTCAAGCAGATGAATATTTTAAAATGAAGAAGCAAAGATTGTTAATAGGGCTGGAAAATTAGTTTTTTAAATTGTGATTAATCACATGCCTTGGTGAATGATCAGACATGCAATCATGTTATAATACCTAGGCACCACATGGGCTTCAATCAGCGCTGGCACTGGGTACACCAAGGTGACAGTGGATACAGAACAGTGACTGTGCATGCAAGACATTAACAGTAGTAGAAGACTGGAAGGAAGGAGGATGACTCCACACTGATCACCATGATGAGCTGTGATGAACTCATGGATCACACTCGTGAAACTGAATTCCATGAGCAACAGAATCTCGTGTTCACTTTTACAACTTGATCAAAATGAACTTTGACATAAATATTAACAAATGAACGAAAAATGCAATGTAATTGAAGGTGTCATTTCATGATTCAGTTCACTTCACTTTAACACTGTAATTCACCACAGGACAATAAACGACCACAAAGTACTGTGTTGCTGAATTATATATTTAACGTTTATAGCTTGTATACATACGCCAACTAGCCCTACGTCACTTGGAAACAAACGAAACGCATAAAAACATGAATTTTGAACATTTGAAGCCACCATATCTTACGGAGATTTCAAAACAGACGGGTGAGTGTGATTTTATTAATAATATTTAAGATTGTTTTATTTTCATAGTTTTAAATAATTAGGATGCTCATAATTTAAAATATTTACAATTAATAACATGATAGTGTCTTTTACGTAATCAATCTTAAGTTCATACTAAATTTTGTCATCTTCGTGCGTACCCGCCGTGTTACGTAGCTTGGTACTAACCGGAAGTTTACGGCGGCGTGTTTGGCGAGGAAAGCGGGTGACGCTGGTTGTTGAATATATTGTCTTGTACCTTTTACACAAGGCGATACATAGCGTAAGTAGTTGGATTGTAATATGTAATCTTTAACCTTCATTAACTGGTGTAGCTTCCCTGCGTTTTATAAGACTTCATCCCTGTAGTCTAGCTGAAAATGCTTCGCGTGGCTGTGCCGTGTGACTCACCGTGTGCCGTTTGTCTTCCCATGTGTTAGGGACGGCGCGATGATTATCCCTGTGCGCTGCTTCACTTGTGGAAAAATCGTGGGAAACAAATGGGAGGCTTATCTTGGCTTATTACAGGCGGAGTACACCGAAGGGTAAGAGACATTGTAGTTTCTTTGCTGTTGGAAACAGCATGCCTCTCCCGAAGCAAATGCAGTGTAGCCCCAAACAGCAGTATTAGTCTTTTTGTCGCTGATATTCATTAGTTCGTAACTATTTTGTTACCATTTAATTAAATGCACAGCGGAAACTAACGTGATATATGCATCATTTTAAATATATAAATGAATGGCGTATATAAATTTATCTTAATCACAAATATTTGTTTGCAAAACTAGGTACAAACTTTAGTCCTTCAGTGACGTATTCCTGAATTCTGTTTTGATATCACAGCGCAATGAAAATGAGTGAAATTGTTTATCTGGCAACATATCCGAGATCGGTATGACAAATCCAACAGACTTGCACTAATCTAAACTGAACTTGTAATATTCCACAACACACTTAACAACCGGATGGTCACTTTGGCAGTGCTGATCATACCGCTTGATAGTTAGTCATAATCGGCAGTTTGGGAACATTTTGGTTTCCCAAACTGCCGATAATGATTAACTCTAACCAGTATTATCAGTGATCAACTCTCAGCCACAAGTAGCTTAATGTTTTTTGTGTTTAACATCTGCTTGTGAATGTAGATTTCACCTGTGTCAGTAAATGTATTTATTTGTTCTGCCAGGCAAGGAAGATGATTTTGTACATAAAAAGGACCCAACTGTTCGGTTGTATTTTGGCATCAGCAAGCACTATACTGAAATCTGGTTAAGTCAAATGTGAACTTGGAAAACGATTTCTGTGAGATACAGTAACACAAGTAACATGTTCACTCAAAGCACAACCATTTTTTAAATGTTTGCGATACAAGTATAATTGTGTCTGGGGCTGTTCCATGAAGCGGGATTTCTTGCTTAGCCATATAACGGGATTTAAGGTACTCTGAGCTAAATGGTAGTCAATTTAGCCCAGACAACCTTAAATTCAAGAAATTATTTGGCTAAGAAAGAAATCCTGCTTCGTGGAATATCCACCTGGATGGTGGCTAACATGCAGCATCATTTGGCCCACTTAGTGTTTTTAGCAGAAGGGAAAATGTGAAAGCTGGAAAAACAATATACAGATATTCCACATAGCACTCAAGACTGGTGGGGACTTTGGCAGTGCTGACCATTGTTTTGCCGTCTGTGGAAAAAGATTGTTCAGCCTAATTTAATGATGTTTTAAGAACATATCATCTAAAATCATTGGTCCTCAAACTTCTTACACTGCATACCTCCTTGGAAAATATATACCTTTCTGGTGTACCAGTGGCAAAGAAGATTTTGTTGGGGGTGGAGGGTAATTACAGTAAGATTTAACCACGTGCTACATGATTGACGTATACATACACTGATAACTTCATGCCTCACATTTTGAGAACCGCTGGTCTACAGTAACCGAAGTTAACACAAGCTTTAAAGATGCTGTTACACGTCGTACAGGGGTATAAAAGCCATGTGTTTTTTTTTTTTTTTTTATCCCAAGTCAGTCACCTTCAGGCAGTAACACCAGGGGCCTGTTGCACAAAGCAGGATTTCTTCCTTGTCAGATTTAAGGAAGTCTGGGCTAAATGGAATTTATTCCATTCCACTTACCTTCAGCCCAGTCTGCTCAAATATTTCAAGTTCTAGTTTTCTTAAAATGTTCAATGAATGTTTGTATTAGTACTCTGTTCATCTCCATGACTAATGGCCTATAAAGAGATATTAAGTGCATTATCAGGGTTGCCAATTCTCACAGCTGGCGTGACACACTTCCGGACTCTCACGGTCATGCAAGGAACCTTGCACCAAATCTTTAATATTCTATTATAAACCTGAAATAAGCTACATCAAAAACCCTGGGGTAGTTTGCAAACCCTACAGACTATTTACATTGTAATAAAACTGTTATACTGTAATAAGACTTCAAGGTCTCATAAGTCGAACACCCAACGCAGAGTGGCTTTTACCATTGCATATTGGTACTTGAAGACATTTTCACGTTTAGTAAGCAAAAACATTTATTAGTAGAATTACAATTTAGACTTGGAGTGTACCAGTTATGTGCATCCCTGATTACACATTTTTAAATGCACATCAGAGGCAAAGATATGTATAATTGTATATCAGTTTACCTTTATGTGCCTTGTGGTCTTCGGCAGCATTATGGATATTTAGTGTTTGCCCATTATTAAACCCAGACTTGCATGCCATCTCATTGGGGCCTCGCCCATGTATTGTGGTATAGTAATGTGTTCTCTCCTGCTTGTTGGCAGTGACGCCCTGGATGCCCTGGGCTTAAAGAGGTACTGCTGTCGCAGGATGCTGCTGTCACATGTGGACCTCATTGAGAAACTGCTCAACTATGCCCCCTTGGAGAAGTGAGGAACCCTGGGGGCCTCCCGGTGTCCTTAGGGCGTCACGTCCATTAGCGCAACATGGGACACCTGCTGTAAATGTAATCCACCTCCCATTTATCTGTACAGTTTGTAATGATTAAATAAAGTTTTCAGAAATGTGTCTTTTATAAATTATGTGGAACTTACTGCAGCTTTTTGTGGGTGTGATGAATGTACAGGGTGGGCCATTTATATGGATACACCTTAATAATCCAACACAATGGACAGCACATTGAACACATTTTACTAGTGGTTAGAAACTTGTAAATAACTCATGAAAGAATAAAGTTACGTTAAAACCAAGCACACCATTGTTTTGTGAAATTCCCAATAAGTTTGGTGTCACATGACCATCTTCCTATTGAAGAAACAAAAGTTGGATTCAAAATGGGTGACTTCAAAATGGCCAAATGGTCACCACCCATCTTGAAAAGTTTCCCCCCTCACATATACTAATGTGCCACAAACAGGAAGTTAATATCACCAACCATTCCCATTTTATTAAGGTGTATCCATATAAATGGCCCACCCTGTAGTGTTAAGTAAAGCCAGTTTCTAAATGGGGGGGGGGAAGTAGCATCAACCAGTGTGATGAAGTATGACGGGAGTGTTTGCAGCTAGTGCGGATGTGGCCCTGCAGTGGACGGGCATCCTGCACACAGCGTCCTCTGCCTCCGGCCCTCTGTTTCCTGGGATCTCCATGACCCTGTGGAGGTCATGCTGTTCCTCCAACACTGATGGATGCACCTTCTGTGTTGCTACAGAATCAGTGTAGATGCAGGATTAATGTCTGCTGCCTTCAGCCAGCAAAAAAATAGGCCAGTTTCTATAAATGAACGCCAAGGAAAATGTCATTTTAATAGCCATTTATTTATACCACAGTTTTTTCAAGCAAGATACATTTACCTGTATACATGACATCTTTTTCCTTTGCGAAAGAATGTCATGAGTAAAAATAAATTCAGAATGTAAAATTAATTACCAAGGCAGTTGAAGCAGTACAGAGCATTTTGGCATCTGTCAGTGGATTAGGGTTCGGACCCATTGAGAGAGGGAGAGGGGGGGCAGCTGAAGTAATGGAGCCGGTTCTTTCGCAGGCAGTAAGACTAGTACAGCTCTGGAAAAAATTGAGACTGCAGCACAATTTTTTTGTTTCACTCCTCAATTTATGGGTGTACGTCTGTGAATAATTTTTTTTTTTTGCAAACTGCAGCCTGATTCTTCAGTGTCTCATTGAAAAGTTTCTTTCTTGCTTTATGGGACTTCAATCCTCATTCTAGGAACCTGACATGAATTGTCCTAAAAGTGCACTTCACACCTGCACTTAATGTTTCTCGTTCTTTTTGAAGGTGTCACCCATCTGATTCATGATCAACTCGGATAAGCTGATCTCTCTGGAATCAGAGAGTCACTTCTGTCCCCTTCCTGGCTGGATTCTGGTCGTTCGCAGTGTCTGCTGTCTCACTTTGTTTTTGTGTACTAAAATGGCTGCCTCTGTCTTAGAAATTTTGAGTGTGCAGGAAAACTGCATTGTAGTCCTCTGCCAGCAGAACCAAGACTATACCAGGGTTTAAAAAATGAATAAAATAGAAAATGAGTGGCCTGAATTTTTACCCATGTAGAAAATGCCTTTGGTCTGGTGTTAAAGGAAGTGGTCACGCTACAAAAAAAAAAAAAAACAGTCTTCAATGATAAAAAAAATTCAAAAAGCAACAGTTAAGTTCATCCCTTTAGAATTTAAGTTGGTACATATTCTTGTTGATTTTTGTGCTGCCAGTTTGTCAGAACTTTCTTTGAACCCCGCATTCAGTGTACATGGACTGAGTGTTACAAGTATTCTGGCTGACATCAGTAGAAAGGGAAAGCTGCTGAGCAGGTTATAGAGATCTCCTCTGGTTTTACTCTGGTCCTGTAACCTGCACAAAGGTTAGATGTATTAATAAGCCATTAAGTATGGTGGATTTTACTTAGTTATGTAGAATATTTGAAATCTGAAACTAATGAGAACTAACATGCACTGCAAAATTACCAGTATCAGGAGCATTCCCCATTATTGCCATAAAATTCTTATTTGTGTTGAACTGTTTATGGTCAACGTTTACTACCTATAAGGTGGGTGGGTGAGTGGGGGTGGTGGTGCAATTCTACAGTCTGGACAGCAGGAATAACTAGCATAACAGAGGGATAATACAAGTACAAAATAAAAAGCTGGAAGCTGATTTATCTCAGCTTCGTGACAATTTCTCTTATGGCACAAAAAAAAATTGTAGCAAAACTGTTTGTTTCTCACCTGTGACAGCAGAGCACTGATGGTTATGAACTTGAGAGCCCTTCACAGTGTCATACACAGAACTCACATCTGCTCCTATGTCAAAATATGGTGTGTTAAAGAATTTGGTTCTGTACTGGGCAATCAGAGCTTCACAAAATGCTGTCAGGACAGATTGCAAAGCACTAACTTCAGGAGATCACCAGTTGTCCTGCACTTTTATAATAAGAAGCTAATTGCTAAAGGCTCTTTGCTGCATTCCTCCTTCTGTATTGTGGCACACAATATAAAAACATAAATTTCGTAGCAAAACTGTTTCTCACCTGTGACATCAGATTGATGATGCGTTTGAACACGGAGCTCCTTTGTATTTTCATAGATGATGTTCATAGCTTCTGCACAACAAAAATCAGAACAGAAACATCAGAATCAGAATCAACTCGCTTTATTTCACCAAGTATGCTACACATACAAGGAATTTGTCATGGTGTGGGCACACGTGATTGAGAAAAACATAAAAACAAAGTTAAGAGATAAACAAATATACATATAAACAGATATAAACAGATTCATACGTACACATACATACACATGTACATGTATACATACTAAAATATACACTTTTGCACCCAAATAAACATATACATTCATATCCATACACTCACATACATACACATACTAAAAAAACACAGTCAGTTAGTCCCAAGAACACATGACAAAAATCATGGAGCAGTTAGTCTTCACATGCTAAATAGTAAATATGATGCACAAAATAAGATCACAAATTTCGTAGCAGAACTTTGTTTCTCACCTCTGACACCAGAATCAAAACGGTTCTGAACACCGAGCTCCTGTATATTTTCATAGATGATGTTCACAGCTTCTGCAGAACCAAAATTAGAACAAAAACATGCCCAGCTGAATGGCATCAGCACATGACGACTTGCATCCCGTAAGCACCAAATCCCCAGCACATCATGCTTATGATGTTTAAATTTTCACCTGTGCGCCTTAACACTCTGCAGTATCGGGTAATTCCAGTGATGAGCAGGACAGCAAATGCCAGGGCAAAAACCGCAAGAATCGAAATCCAGATTTTTCCTTGCAGAGAATCTAAGACGTGTAGATACCATAAATCCACAAGACACATCATCTTACAAAGTATCAGAAGTCCACATTCTCATGCAACCCCCAAACTAAGAACTGCAGATCAGATCTGTTAAGACATACGCTCTTAAGTAACCCAGCTACAAATGCTAGATTAAACTTCACAATACGATTGCGACCAGCTCCAAAGAGACAGGGCCTTAGTTTACTCACTTTGGGGAAACAGGTCTTTCTCTGAGATAGACTCACTCTTTGCCTCATTCAAAGGATTATGCCATATGCAGGTGTAGGTTTTATCCAGGTGATCGCTCTTCCAAACACTCTTTCACCGCTGCTTTCCTTCCAGAAGAGCTTCCAGGAAGTGTGTTTGGCATCCTCCTCGCCATCACAGGACAAGGTACAGGCTGTCTCGTTGCACATGTGAGTAATGCTGGGTTTGGGGACTGGTGCTACTAAGGAGGAGGACACCAATGAAGTACAGATCAGAAAGGTCACTAAAATGGCTGCCTGCCCTCCATATTGTTTACACATTTAGTAGTAATTCCACAGTGACAAAAGGGAACTAAACAGAACTGGATCAATCATCTTCTGTGTAGTAAATCAGGATTAAACAAAATCCAAATATTTCAGTCGCTGATTGATTTCACATTATATTAGCTTTCAGTCTTTCATTGGTGGAGTCTGACATAAAAATAAAGACCAGCAATGGAATTACTAACTGGAATAACTCATTTAACCAGAACTAATATTTAGTCATGAAAAATAAAATTAAAAAAAGTACCAGGTATAAAAACAATGACATTTCCTCAGGATTTATGGAGTGGGAAGAGTAATTTGTTACATTTCTTACAAAGACGTAGGTTTGGCTTGGTCAGCCCCAAACTCCCTGCCCCCTAAACGCACACAGCACTCCCACAGTTGGGTAGGGTCATGCCCCCACAGCTCATACCCAAATCTACACCCCTGCTCATGTAGTCCATCTCTTAACTGTGGGTTAACTGATTTCCTTGTCCAGTTGACTTTTCTCAGTTGTGGTATCAAAGTAGAAGGTTTCAACCACTGTGGAAACTCAGTGTATAATATATTGCTTTATATTACACACTATTTAAAAATTACTGGATGTCATCAGATCCCCTACAAGTCATTGTTCCAACATTGTATATTTATTTCAACAGTTTCTGATTTAACCCCAAGCATTTTTTTGGAAATATCAGAGCCCAGGGAAAGACATGTTTCTTAAAAAGAAAAAAAAACAAAAAGGTTTAAAACAGCAAAAGCAAACTGGATTTTTGTAAAGAAGAAGAAAATATTACTTACAAAGTACAGTTAGCTGAAAATGTATTGGAAATCCTGTTCCATTTATTTCAACAGAATAATTCTTGTTATCATCCGCCATTAGAAATTTAATTGTTAGCACCCCAGTGATGTTATTCAGTTCACATTTGTGTTCACACATCTTATAATAATCCACCTGAGTATCAGGACCGTCCCATTCCGCTGCCTTGTGTGGACCCGACATCCAAGTGATGCTCAAGATTTCCGAATTTTCTCGGCACAAATTGAAAACTCCGGAGAGTTTTACGTTTAACGAGACCCTGTCGGTAATATCACGCCTTTTTCACAGTCGATTTACGCATGACTAAAGAATCCGCATTCGTGGTGGGGGGTGAGCAACGCTGTGTACAGCTGTTACAGGAAACGATAGTAAATGTCTCGCTAAAATGTTCTCACTTCGATTTCCTCTTGTGATACCTACAAAAGCCTGAACTGCTATATGTTTTTAATTTTCTAGAGCTCATTGGAGATCTTTTTAATTACGATGGAAATTTTAAAACTTACAAATCCCTGACTACTTCCGTTTAAGATACCAATGTACAGGCCATCCAAGGCGTCCCCAGCTTACACACCGGGCTTCGTGGGTCCGGCCCCAGTCTGACTGTAAGTGATGTGACCCTGTACCGAATGGGGGGAATAACAGCATAGGAGGGTGGGTGGAACTCGCTGGGTGTGAATCATGCCCCAGGCTCTCTCTCTCTCTC
>JABFEB020000008.1:14096717-14107346 GCA_019775895.2 Stomatorhinus ivindoensis | reverse complement strand
AAACAAGGCCTGGATTTGGAATCGGGGGCCAGATTTGAATGGGGGGGTCTACACTGTTTATAGTTGCACCCAGATCCAATGGCTCCTGCCACCAAGAACCACACAGTGGAAGTGATTCTGATGACAAATTCAGAGCTGATTTTACTATTATAGAGGGATGACAGAGCAGAATGCTTTGAAACCAAATCACTTCCCATCTGACTTAAAAGAGAGTCAAAATCCAGACTTAACACCTTGAAGCATTTTATCAGTGTGATTGAATGCAGCTTTTTCACTGTGATTGTACTACTTCTCCATTGGACTACTTATCCATTGGACTACTTCCATGCTCCATCCTCATGGAGATATTTAACATGAGCTGTCTGCGTGGATCTTTATGAGCTTCATAAATGCAACTTTGAATTCAAAGCCAACCAAAATGGGCAGAGATAAACCTGAAGCCATATTTCAATGTCCATGAGATAATTTCAAGCGATTATAGGTAAGTGCATTAAACTATATAAATGCATACATTACATGGGAATTTTAAAGATGAGTTGGATGCAAAAGTCCACTGTTAATGCAGATGAATGAGCCATAAATTCATGGGTTGATTGTGTCATGGAAAGGTTTCTTAAAGATTACAGGGCACAATGTGTGGTGTCAGTTTGCAGGTCAACAATATGATGACGTCATAATAATATCGTAAATTAACCATGAAAGCAGACAGATAATTACTCAGAATACAGCACCGCGACAAAGGTAAAGTCCATTATCTTAGCTGTATTATCTTAGCTATGCAACAGCTTCACACAAAATGCTGCAAAAATATTACTTTCTTGAAGGGTTATGCTGCTTTACATAATAATTCTTGAATGGGACTGTGACTCCCTATGTGTGTGTGCTGTGTTGTGTTACGTGTGTGTGTGTGTGATTGTGTGTGTGTTTGTGTTTGTTTGTACACACACGCATTCGTGTGACAAGCCACAAGTCCTTAAATGTACGTTGGGCGTATTTTGGGTGTTACAGAAGACGTATAACCT
The DNA here is from genome assembly GCA_019775895.2 of Stomatorhinus ivindoensis. Lineage (NCBI taxonomy): Eukaryota > Metazoa > Chordata > Actinopteri > Osteoglossiformes > Mormyridae > Stomatorhinus > Stomatorhinus ivindoensis. Next base: position 14,106,324 of record JABFEB020000008.1, on the reverse strand, counting down.
TTAACTCTTCCCATCGTTCAGTTCTCATCTATGAATTCTGCCACACCCCCCAGCCTTTATCTCCCAGCTGTTCCAAGACCTTTTATAGATTTCTGGCTTCATGCTAGACTTGACATGCCACTCAAACCTGACAATGAATGTCATTCAGGACGACGCAGAAAGCATCGCTGAAACTCCTGCTCATGTTTCCAAGCATGAACAACGTTCCTTCTAGCATGGATGACCTGCTTTGGACGTATTGTACTCAGTGCCAGGCAACCCATTAGGCGACATGGTGTCGACTTAGCAAGACAATTTCACTTCGTCTCGGCTGCCGATGGTGGGGGTTCAGAGGGACACCAAGGGCGATGGCGTTGGCGCCAGCATTGAAGTCTAGGGCTCTGCAAGAACTTTTGTCATAAATGACATCAGACAGATATTTAATTAGCATTTTAAGGATCAGAATTCCAGCCTTTTTTGAGCATGATGTCTCTATTCCTGTTAGGAAAGTGAAGCAAAAACTTAGATAATGTTCCACTGACTGCGTGGAATAATCAGAGATGCACTGGATGAGCAATGTGTCGTTCACAACAACCAGGTTATGGAGAAACTAGTGAACATACCCTGGCTGATTTTAACCTCCATCCTCAATTCATTTGAATTATATCCTTGATTTTAGTTCATTCAGCTGCTGTGGAACTGCTGGTCATACTGCATCTTTATTACTCTTAGAGTGATAACCGTTCTGATTCAGTAACTGATCTCGGCCGTGTGTGTTTTTCAGAGAGGTAACTCAGGACTTGTTTAAAGATCTTTTGACGACAGCGAGGCACAGTAAATACAACCATAAATAAAGTGGCATATTGAACTGATTGCAGCAGCCTCGTTAAGGACCCTTGACCTTGTTGATGTGGACAGGATTGTAGATTGTGAAGTGGAAGACCAGAGCTCAGATCTCACCAGAACTTGTTCCCAGTAAAATTGCTGTACTTGGTAATGGGATAAGAACATGCATGTCCACCCGTCTGGTGGGAACCTCAGTATCTGCATGGATGTCTCCTTGGTCAAGACAGGGTGAACTGAGATACCTATCAGACACCTATCAGGAAGAAGATATGAGACAGAATGCTTTCTGTTTCAAACAACAGCAATGGAGCATTATTCTAAAAAGTAATAAATAAATTTTGCTAAATAGTTTTTTGTGAACAGTGCTTTAACTCTACAGGCAATCATAAATAATGCAAAGTAAAGCAGTGAACGATTATAGAGCAAATAAAAATAAGATGCCTTTTTAAACTGGGAACAGGTGGCAACTCTACATACAACCTATCCGCTTTCTGTCATCCTCAGTATCTCTCCTCTGCCATGTGATCGCTGTGATTCCTGTTTCCCTGCTCCTGTTGCTAGGAGGGAGCCTGTCCTAAGCAACGCTTTAGGCAAAATACAAAAAACCAGAGAGGTCGGCAGAAAGTGCGACAGAGCGGCCAGGAGCCCGACTGGGACGGGACGGGGACCGTCCTCAATCGCCTGGCGTTATATTTCAAACCATAAATGGGGGCAAAGTATTAAAAAGCAAAAACAAGAAATAATAATTAAAGTCAAGGAGCAGAAGTGACTTTGCACGGACCGTTTTGAGCACGTTCACAGGAGAAGCCGACTGGAAGACTTTTTGAACAGTTTCACTTTGCCTTCTGCCAAGTCACACTGAGGGGGGCTGAAAGCTGCGCGGCGGGGGGCGTGAGCCGCGGATTTCTTTTGGTGAGTTTCGGGCAGTCCGGTTAGACGTCTGACAAGCTCTTCTGGAAATTATAAAGCGGCGCCGAAGCTGAAATATCTTAAGTTAGGTTTGCAAAAGTAGCCTGTATGAAGCAAGAATTGGGATATAACATAAACTTCTGGACTGGCTGCCGGCGAAACAAATGGGAAAAAGTTCATTGAAGCAAATCTCGGACCTGCCGCGCTTTAAAAATAAGTGCCCTCCCATCGATCAGTCCCCGCTTGGTGGAGGATAAGGGGGGGCTTATGAATGTATTGGGTTTGTGAGAAAGTCGATTTGATCATATTATTACAATTGTTGTTGCCGACATTATATGTACCTGGGTAGGTGCATGTTCATTGGAGACAGAAGAAAAACCAGCATAGAGCTGACCGTGAACTACATCACAGTCAAAGTCGTGCAGAAAACGTGAGCTGGAATTGTCCCTGAGGCTTTTCGTGCGTATAGTAATGAGGGGCATGAAAATGTGAACGTCCTGAGTGCTGCAGCCACCATGCCCGCGGTGGCCACCTGCTTTGTGGCCGGGTTACCCCACCAGCTGAGCGTGGCTGCAGTGAAGGGCAGCGGAGCCCCAGCACTGTCCTGCTATCTGATTGTGTCCCAGTGCTGACAGGGGAGGGGAGGAAGGACGCAGGGAGAGGACATGGGCAACTCGTCTAAGAAGGAGGCTGCGAAAGGGGGCGAGGGTGGTGGGGTGGAGGAGGAGGGTGGACAGGGCGAGATGCAGGTAGAAGAGAAAGAGGAAGAGGAGGAGGAGATTACAGCAAAAGAAGAGGAAGAACCGCAGTGGGACCAGGAACTGCCTATACGGGTAGAGGAAGATATTGAATCTAAAGAAATTATTCTGAACATGTGCTACTGTAGAATGTACAACCTGCCGACTCGTATCAGCTCGCTAACATACCTGGTGAAACTGTACCTGAGTAATAACCGCCTGGAGACTTTGCCGAAGAGCCTGGCCCAGCTGCAAGGGCTGCACCTACTGGCGCTCGATCAGAACAGAATGGATGATCTGCCAGTGGTTGTGTGCGAGCTGGTTAACCTCACCCACCTCTACGTCAGCAACAACAAGCTCTTGTGCTTGCCTGTAGAGATAGTCAACCTGCGCAAGCTGCACTGCCTCTGGTTGGACGGTAACTTCTTCCTGAATTTCCCCCGGGTCCTCATGAAATTGCCCAACCTGAGTGCGCTGCAGCTGGGTGACAACATGCTGAAGGATCTGCCCAATACCATGTACCGCATGTCAGCACTGCGCTGCATCTGGCTCTATGGCAATCGCTTCACGAAGTTTCCAAATGTGCTATTGCGCATGGAGGCCTTAGAGGTTTTGGACTTTGACAACAACAAGATCACCAAGTTGCCCGAACTAGATCACATGCCGGCCCTGCGCCTCTTCTCCTATGACCATAATAATGTGAAATATCCCCCACTTGTGCGTGAGGAGGCATTGGTGGTGGGAAGGGGTGCAGATATATACCTGGAGAAAAGAAAGAAGAAGAAGGATGATGTGAAGAAGGCTGCCCTAACGGAGGCAAAGAAGAATGCTGAGATGGATCAGAAGAAGTTTCTCAAGATGAGAATCATGAAGTCCTCCGCCATGTCGTCTAGCATGGGGCCAGAGCCGGAGCAGGAGCCGATCATCCATGGAATCCTGAAAAACTCCTCCTCCTTTGAGCGGCGGCCCAATGGCTTGGCTGATGGGACGGCAGAGGGTACGGGGCGAATGAAATATCATGGGGAGCAGGAGGAGCTACAGTACGACGAGGATGGCATCGCATACGAGCAAGACCCACTGGTGTATCAGGGTTCGACTCAGCAGACAAGGCTGGCGAAGGAAGGTGAGGAACCAGAGAAGTGCTAGAGAGGGACATGACCCCCCCCCCACCCACTGCCCTCCTGGGGATGATAAAAATACACCCAGAACATCCAAGTATAAAATCACCAAAAACCATAATGCCCAACGATGCTATGTGTTTATCATTATTGACATTAATTCTGGTTTGGTCTTCTGGAGTTCACCTGTCACTGGCACATGGCCGTGGGGATGGTCATTATCGCCGGGCAGCACAGTTAAGGATGCAACTCATTCCCGGGCCCTGAGCAGCCTGGATGTAACCATGTGCACATGCTGCACATTTTAGACACTTGGGTGAGTTGGGAGCAAAGAACAGGGCGTGTAACTGAGAGCTAGAGACGTGCAGCTGTGTGTGTTTCTGTGTGGGGTATGACATAGATGATTCATGTATTCTGGATGCTACAAGATTATGAGTATTTCGCCATACAAAAGCAAATCACTGTAATTGCATATTTTATCGAAATTGTGTTATGACCAAAATTTGGTCTCCTAAGCTTTGGATATTTGACTTTTTCCCAGTTTCAGTGTCATCGTAGTAACTAAGTTACTCTTACTTTCTTTAAAACAGAAGATGCAGTTTGTTGATCGTTCTGTTGGAATTAAATTCATAAATGAAACACCACATTGCTTAATGTCCATAAAGTCATTTGTTCTCTACTCATTTTTATAAATATTTATATATATCATTCATCAGGAGGGCATTACATTTCTGTGGATGGCTTGAGTACTTTGCTACGGCCCAAAAGAATGTTTCAGCATTTATTATGTACATGTTAGGCATGAACTATGTGCAATGTTAATATCGACATTGTATGTTATGCACTTATAATTATCATGTTGCAAGGACCATGATAGTCAGCTGGGTTGAGATTGTTAAAAAGAAAATATTTTTACTCTGTCAGAGGAAACAACTTAGAAAGCTTTGCAGTTTCAATCATAATTCCTTTTCAAGAATATCTAGTATATTTTTAAAGTAACTCTAAAATTTACTACTGATGCTTTTGCCAGTAATAATAATTTTTGTCCTTATTGTTGAATTCACTCAACAATAAGGTGACGCGCTGAGAAATTAACAAAAATAAGTGCGGAGAAAGGTGAACAAGGAGTGGTCATCAAAACTCATCCAACTTCCTCAGTACAGGAATATTTAAGGTGGCGTGGAGATGATTCTGAAGAAAAGCAAGTGATTTGTTAGCACTGATTTGTTTACTTGGTGGCTATCGTTTATTTTGGTATGTTTTCCACTCCTTTTACTGTATGTTTCTTAAATAATACAGTATTTATCAGAAAATTTCAAATATCTTAATGCGAATCTTTCCAATATTGTGCAACCCAAGTACACGTCTATCCATCAATCTACCCATCAATCTATCCATCCTTCTATTTTCTGTAACCCCTTGTCAGATTCAGGGTCATTGAGGGCATCCTGGAGCCTGTCCCAGAGGCTATGGGTGCAAACCCCAGTATATATCTTTATTCCTAATGACACTCTGTTTGTTTATTGGAATGCTATAGGAAAAATCATATGAATTTGAATTTATTTCATTGAAATATAGATTTTGCTGGATGTAAATTCTGTATCTGATGATAGTGATGATTTGTCTTCTTCAAGCTGATGTTCCCAAATCTCGACATGTTTGGGACACATCTCTGCATGTGTGTCACACTGTCACCTGAAGCTCCTTCGCATATCTTCCCACTTCCCCGCATCATCCAAACGTGCTGAGGGTGCAGCCACTTCTGCCACACATTTCAAACTGTGAATTACACAAATGTAACGTAAAATGTAAATTAAATTCAATCTCCTTGATTTCTCACATCAGTGAAGAAAATTAATTTTGTGTTTTCATGTCAAAATTAAGCACAGGGGTGTAGCTCAAGGATGGTGTTCACTAATTAGTGACTTGTGCAAGGGTGAGTGCTCCCCCATCTGGTTGCTTCTGAAAGTGTACTTTTCTTACCTTCACACAGGAAGTACAAGACAAAATTTATACGGGATTTAGTTCAATGGGATTGTTGTGGTGTTATTATTATTTTTATTATTATTTAAAAACATATTTTACATATTTAATTTTAAAATGCGCAAATAAGCATCTTGTAGGTTTTGTTTTTCAGGCACTTTGATAGACGCATTACCTTTGTTTTGCATCAGTTCATAGTTGTGTTTGCAGTTTTAAAAATAATAATTATTTAATAATTTTCCCTGTTGAATACTAAACTGAGGTTTGTGGTGAACCGTCACAACCCTAGTACTCAGTGATCTGTGTGAATCTTACGGCTGGTTCATAGCAGTCTGTGTGGATCTGAGCGCTGTCATGCTTGTGTCGGTTGTCTGTGTGATTCTTAGATATTTAATAAGCCTTTAGAAACTATAACTGATTTTGTTAAGAAAATGCGCGTAACAAGAATACAGTTAGTAAGTCAACTTCCTGCTACAAAGAAATTATAAATTTCCACACAATACTCTTATTGTTATTGGATTGTTCCCATGAAAAATCCTCGTTGTGATATTTAACATGGTTTAATCTTAAGGTGAATTTTTTGGGCTGTTTTCAGAAATGCTGATTTGGCTTAGAAGCAAGAGAGAATGACCAGATATAAGACAGAGGCCAAATTTCAGTGTCCATTAAATTATTAAAGCAATTACCCACTCGGCAAGTACATTAACCTGAATAAATGCATACATTATTTGTGTGCTTCTTTTCTACTTGTAAGAGTATTTTTTAAGGCTTTTGCTGTTTTACTGGAAGACATGATTGATAATCTGGGGGCAGTTTCAGTGGGTTAGGTTGCTGTGCCTGTTATCAGAAGGTTAACAGTTAAAATGCCATGGTGGGCAGAATGACTTCACTGTTGGGCTCTATGCTCCAGTGACTCTCTGATCCTTCTCGAAAAATACGCATCGCTTTACATAAAAGAGTCTGCATTGTAAGAGAACTGCATGTTTTTTTTCTAAACCGAAGACATCAGGCTATTCAAGACAATAAGGTGACAAATAGAATCAGTTTGTGTGTGTGTGTGCGTGTGACTAGCCGCAAGTCCTCAAATGTACGTTGGGCATGTTCGGGGTGTTACAGAAGACGTATAACCTTTAACTCTTCCCATCGTTCAGTTCTCATCAATGAATTCTGTCACACCCCCAGCCTTTGTCTCCCAGCTGCTACCTGTCCTTTATAGAATTGTCACTTCATACTAGACTTCACGGAATGCCTATCATACGTGCCCTTCCCTGAAACCTGACAATGAATATCGTTCAAGACAATGCAGGAAGTCCCCTACATAGGAACAATGGAACCTCCCTATCGGTCTCATTTGTCAGGGCAGTGTGAATTTTTAATTTTCTTTCTACTGAGAATGAAGTTTCACCAGGTAAAATGAGACATCAACATTTTTTTTTCTTTCTGTCTAAAAGTAGGAAATAAACAGAATATAGTTTTTTTTGTCATAACTGTGAACAGTGTTCTAAGCTTGCAGATAATTATAGCTAATAATGTGTTATTGAAGAAGTAAACAGACAAAGGTATTGGAACCCCTGGCCTTACTCACATGGGAGAATCCCATTCTAAATCCACAGGCATCAATATGCTGTTGGTCCCCTCTTTGCAGGTATAACAGCCAGTCTCTGGCGAGGCTTTCCACATGATTTTGGAGTGTGTTCGTGGGAATTTTTGCTCATTCATCCAGAAAGCATTTGTGAGGTCAGGTCCTGATGTTAGAGGTGAAGGCCTGGTTCGCAGTCTTCATTCTGGTTCCCAAAGCTGTTCGGGGTTGAGATCAGGGCTCTGTGTGGACCAATAAAGTTCTTCCAATCTAAATTCACACAACTGTATCCTTATGAATCGAATCTTTCTTTGTGCACTGGGACACAGTCATGCATGCAAAGATATTTCGGACAATTCTGTGCTTCCAGTTTTATGGGGATAGTTTGGGGAGGGTCCACTCTGTTCCAGCATGACTGTGCCCCAGTGCACAAGGCAAGTGCATACATAAGGAGGAAGTTTATTTTTTTCCAGACATTTTAATGAACGGTCAATAAATCCAACAGCTGATCACGACTTACTAGATTTACAAGCTCCATTCAGGCCTATTCATGCTTAACATCTTTAAGATGTTGCGGAGTGAAGTGCGCAAATTTTGTTTCTCGTTTTTAATTTTTAGGGATCCAAACAGCATTAGATGCTGGATCCCTGTTGCTTTAAATTTGGTGTTTTGAGTTATTTGCATCAGTGGTGCAAAAAAAGAAGCAAATTTGTCAACTAAATTACAAAAAAAACCCAAAACAAATCTTGTTGACTTTGATATTATTAGGCTTACAGAATATACTGTTCTGGAGAGAAATGAAGACACTACAGCAAAATTTTCAGTTTAACTCATTTTTAAATTTATGCGTCTTTGTATGATTATGCGTCTGTGTAAAATATACATTGTCTTGCAAACTGCAACCTGGTCCTTCCCTGCTTCTCACTAATGAAAGGCTTTTTCCTTGCTTTATGGGTCTTTACTCCCCCTTTCACTTTACCCCGCTCAATGTTTCCCATTCCTTTTGAAGGTCACTTGATGTCATCCTCCAATTCATCACGCACTGTTGCATAAGGTAACGGTCATCTCCGGCATTAGAAAATCGTAGCTTTTTAATGACACCTGGCTCGTGTTTCGTCGTTCTCAGTGTCTCCTGGTTCACCTTTGTTCTTGTGTCCTGCATTCTTAGGCACTCTGAGCCTGGAAGCAGCCTGCCTCGCAGTGCAGCCTTCAGCCAGCAGGACCAGCATTAAACCAGTATTCAAAAATGCAGATTTAAATTTTTTTTTTATATAGAGTGGTCTCTTAAGACACTTACTTAGTTACTGTTTTGCTTGGTTTTGCATTAAGCAGTGAAAAAGCATGCTGCTCTTATGCCTGCCAATTTGAGTCAGTGTGTTTGCGAAGGAACAGATTAATATAGAAATATGTCAAATGTATTTTTGTATTTTCAGTATACAAAATACTGTAAATTATCTTGATACTTTGCTTGGTGGCTGCATTTTACAGTTTATTTTGATGCTCACACAATACAATACAATTGTACATACAATACGATCTTGTAACAAAATATATTTTTGTATTTTTTGCCCATATCTGGTTGTAGGCGTTTTAATGAAACTGAATGTTCTTTGCTAGCACATACAACATATCCCCTGTCTATTATCCCCACTTGCTCGCCTCTACCGGTCTCTTCCTCTGCCATGTGATCACACTGACTCCTGTTTCCCTGCTCCGGTTGCTAGGGGGGAGCCTGTCCTAAGCGACGCTTTACGCAAACCCAAAAAGCGAGAGGTCTGCGGAAAGTGAAACAGAGCGGTACGGGGAGTCCGACTGGGACGGGACTGTCCTCTGGCATCTGCTGTGGTCCCGACTGGCGCTATATGTCAAACCATAAAATGGGAAAATGAGAAAAAAAGGCAAAAACAAAACATTTAACTTAAAGATTGTGGGTAGAAGTCGTTTTTCCGCAGAGATTTTTCCAGTGCATTTACGGCAGAAGCGGATTGGAAAACGTCGTCTGCCAGATGGGGGCTGAAAGCTGCACCTCAGGGGGCGTGAGCCGCGGATTTCGGTTGGTGAGTTTCGGGCAGTCCGGTTAGACGTCTGACATGTCCTGGAAATCGAAGTATCTTAAGTTTGCAAACTTAGCCACAACGAATCAAGAATTGGGATATAAAGTAAAACACCGGCACCGGCTGGCGGCGCAACAAAGAGGAGTTAAAATAGGCTGCATGAAAGCAAATCCCGGACCTTTTAAAGATTAACCGCGTCCCATCCGCCGGCCCCGTTTGCTGAAGGACAAAGAGAGCTTGCGGATATATTGGGCTTGTGAGGAAGACGATTTGAACATATTATTATTTTTCTTGCCGAAATTATATGTACCTGGGTAGGTGCATGTTCATTGGAGACAGAAGAAAAACCAGCATAGAGCTGACCGTGAACTACATCACAGTCAAAGTCGTGCAGAAAACGTG
>JABFEB020000008.1:14036822-14048515 GCA_019775895.2 Stomatorhinus ivindoensis | reverse complement strand
TGACTCCATAAAAAGGGGACCAAATCAAACTCAGGAAGGGCGTCCTTCACCAGCCAATGGTGGCAAGACATGGCAGCAGGCAGGAACAGAAACTCCAGGGACCTGAAGAGAGGCCAAAAGCCGGGTGCCTTACTGTCTTACCACCAGCCCAACGTCTTGTGGGGCAGCTGTTTACTTAAACATGACTGTAGTATTAGAGCATTTTACTGTACAAATGATATTATTGGAAGGGGCTGCCAAGTAAATGGCAAGAATATTTTACAGAGTACAATGTACAAAACAAGATGGGTCACTGAAAGAAAAACATACTTCCACAACGATACAAGTACAGCCTGACAATCGGGACGACTGGAAACAGCAGAACCATTGGCTGAACGGACCTGGAGATGATCCAAAAGACTAAGGATGAGAAGGGAGAGATGACCAAGGAGATGGGACAGAAAGAGAGGAGAGCAGAGAGTCTGAAGGATGGCTAATTGTACCCGTGTTTCGCAGCCGGGCTGCGAGTCAGTCTTGTGCATAAGGACAGGGTTAGAGAAAAAGGGGCAGGGCACGTAAGGGGCAATGGGGTGATGGGTCAGGGAAGAGGGGGCATTCAGGCCTTGAGGGCATGCCATTGGGCCACTGCAGTACGTGGGTGTCCCATCATATCCTTCCAATGCTTGACCTCCGCAGGACCACTCTTCCAGGACAGGTAGATCTGATGGAGGGAAAGAAAGAAAGATCCCATGAAAAGCATCCTGCAAATGCATCTAAAAACAGGAGCCACATTTTCAGCACTTTAAGCAGAACCTGTTTCTATTGAAAAAAAAAGAATTTTCTAGAATTTTTTGCAAATATTCTTTACTCATGACACACATACACAACATGAATTCCAGTAAGGGGTAAACATTTAAAAAATAATGCCTGCATTTTTGTGCTATAATGTATAGTACAGTTGTGTTTTTTAAAAATTAATAAATAAGCTGTAGTTATATCCAAGATTGCTGTGACTTTTTGATTTGCAAAAGAAGAACTAGCAAAAGTGGAGATGTTTTATTGACTGGCTTTTCTGTATAGCATCAGTCAGCATTGGTTCCAGCCCATATAAAAATGTCCATCCTTCCGTCCATCCATCCGTCTCCCAACTCACCCTACTCAGGATGGAAGGGAAGCCTGAAGCCTTCCCCAGGCAGCACAGGGAACAATTCTGGACTACACCTTGGATGGAAAGTAATGACATCATCCATGTAAAATTCACCTGACTTGCAGAGTTCTAGGAAAACACTCAGATCAAAGTAAATCATTATTTAAATAATTTATGTAGTATGGCAGGTTCTGGAATGAACTTTTGCAGGACAGATGAACAAGACTGCATGATTTAATGAAAGCCAAATTCTTTTAATAATCAATAACCTAGAGAGAGGACTGTGATTCTGCCCAAGGTGTAACCCCTGCATTGTGCTCTGTGCTGGCTGGGCTACAGGCCGACTTGCAACCCTGAATCCTACCAGCAGTCAGAAAACAGGTGCTTTAGTAGTTATTATCCAACAGTTGGACAAGAGGTGTTCAAGGGTATAATTGCACTTGGACATTTCACATGAGCTGTATCACAGCGCTGTACCTAAAAAGCGTTACATTTGCCTCATTCCCACCAACACAGAGCTGGTGCTGGGCTGACGCTCACAGGAGAACTTGCCCGCATTTCCACCGGTTTCAAAAATGAATGTAGGTGGAAATGAAAGTAAAGTAAGGGTTCCTGTGTATTATGTTTTGTTGAACTATTTTGATCTGTTTCGGATTTTAAGCTTTTATAAGCTGCCAAAACCATAAAAAAAAAAAAAGGTTTGTACCCTGTCTCTACTGCCTGCATCCACTTTTGTCTCCTTAAAAGCTCCCCGTCTGTGAGTGTGTTTATTCTTGATTCTTGCTTGTTGTTTTAGATTTTAAGGATTGTGCAATAAAAGAGTCTGCTAATAAATGAACTTTGCTGTCTGCCTCATGACCCTTCAGCACTCAAGCACCATAATATTTTATTTATTAGACCTGCGGCATGGTTTTAATTTACAAGGGAAAGTTATTCCACTAATAACCTGCCTAGTTGTTTCACTGCTGACACCAGCGATATTAGCCTAATCTATATCTGTTATGGATTGAATTTTCTGGATATGCGGAAGGTTTTGGATGCATGCCATTTTCGCTGACGTTAAGGAAACTATTTTGCGATTGTACTCCAATATATGACAATTGTGCCAAATTATAACTTAGTACAAAAAATCCTTTAAGAAAGACAACAAAAGGATCAATCTTCCAGCTCCTTCAATGCCCTCAAATCTGCCCTAACCCTAAATAAACCTCACTGAGGTGATCACAGGGATGGAAAACTTATTGTAGTATCTAGGTGTTTTCACTGAGGAGAGTTAAAAGAAAGGACTGGCTAATATTTTCAACAGTACTACATACGTCTTTGTAGTACCAGGTAGGGCTCCCGTTTGGTTCTAGAATTACTTCAAAGTTTGGCATCTCTTTTGAACTGGATCTTCCAAGATGTCCTTCTGCACACTGCTGCTGTACTGAGCTGTTATTTCTGCTTTCGTAGCCATTCTCCTCTGACCTCTCTCATTAACAAGGTGTTTTCGACAGCACAACTGCTGCTGACTGGATGTTTTTTGTTTATCGCAATATTTCCAGTAAACTCTAGACACTGTGATAAGTAAAAGTCCCAGGAGGATGACTATTTCTGAAATCCAGGAGCCGCCACGTGTGGCAGCATCACACCACATCTAAAATTACTTGGCTCACACGGCTTAGCTTATCTAATACTTAGCCACACATTAAGCGAACCAGGACCTTTATGCCATACATGTGCTGCTGTAACTGTATGACTTTCGAGGAATAGGCTGAATGTTCAGTGCCTATAGATAATCATCACACCCTGTCAATTTTTTCCAGCTGTAATTACACATTATGACCCCCAACAGCAAAGTGGAAATAACATTTTTTAAAAATTCAGAACAATTCTTATAGTTTAACTAGAAAATGTGCTGTCAGAACTACAAAAGTGTATTCAACGGACAGCCCCATCACCCCCCTGCATCTAATCCCTACTCTTCCCACACACCCCAAATTCTACAATGTGTAAAATTACTGGATGGATCAATTGCAAATGTCAAAATTAATAAATGTGTTTTTACATAAATGGTTTGTCTTTGTCATGACACATAACTCTGAAACTCCAAAACCTATTCCGTTATTGCACATTCCACTTACATACCAATTTGCACAATATGTCCCCACCAATTAGGTAGTTAACTGTATTTCTTAGTGTATGTCTTGAATTAATGTTATGAATTAAGTTCACACAGGATGGAGTTAAGTGCTCAGATACTATGGGTTTTAGGGTAGTTAATTTATTTTGTCAGATCTAATAAATAATGCATAATATGCCTTCCATTCCTTATTCTGCTAGACCACCCACTTGTCCAAACAAAGTTTTAACCAATTCTACATTGGAAATTAGGGGTTATAGTCATCTAATACCTAATATTGTGGATGGTAATAATCAATACAAGTGTACATCATGTAGCCCATATCTAAATAACAATACATAATATGTTTCAAATTGTGGTGTGGTGGTTAACAATGTTGCCTGGTGTCTCTGGGACCCGGGTTCCGTGTGTGTGGAGTTTGCATGTTCTCCCCTGTGTCGCTACAGTCCAGGAACATGCTGAGGCTAATCTAAGTTGCCAAATTGCCCATAGATGAGAATGGTGTGTGAGAGGGTGCCCTGTGATGGGTTAGTGCCCTGTGATGGGTCAGTGCCTCGTCCTGGGATGTTACCTGCCTTGTACTCATAGGTTCTGGACACCCTTCAACCCTGAACAGGATAAGTGGCTCCAGGAGATGATTGGATAGAAGTCTCAGATTCCAAATTTATTCCCCTGCACTTTAAAGGACAAAAACTATGCTTTCTCATCATTTAGTTACCAAATACATTAAATAGTATCAGGTAGATTTTTATGAATGTATCTTTTATTTTAATTCACCAACAACTTATTCACAACTAACATTTGTGCACTTCATAACTATATGGAGGGCAAGTTTCACTGAATGAAAATTCCATAGTATAACAAAAATATTGCCATGTTACTGTACAAGCCTACACTACACCTCTCCAAAAAAATCCTTAAAGCCCAACTTTAATTAAATTCCCCCAGCATAATTTTGGTGAGGTCCCCACAATTAGCTTCGCTGACTGACTACCAGGTTCCTACCAAATAAACATGCCGAGTGGGGATGCTGGCAAGAAAAGGAATCATAAACTTTATTTCAGAATATTCAGAAAATCATATCCTGACCCAAAGTTTGAGAATCACTGACCTGTACAATGCTCCTGGGAAGTTTGGAAATGCCCCCATTCCACCTACCATTGCTGTGCCAATTTTGGGGCAATGTGTCTCAAAATTTATACAGATCCAGATCTTCACCCTTGCAGTGTGTGTGCAAAGGTTGACAGAGAGCTGTCAAACGGTTTTTGAACTATGGCAGTAATGGGATCAAGTGTCTGAAACTGCTCTTTTTCGCTATCACTATGAGGGACTGCTTCAATTTTGGGGAAATCTGTCTCAAAATTAAAGCATTTCCAATTTGTCACCCAAACAATGTGTTTGCAAAATACTTTCAGAGTTACTGTTCTTTTTAAGCCGTAATAAGTTCCATTAAATAAGTTTTCACATGTGACATTCACAAGGTCAAATTTCATCTGCTTTCATCCTTCCCTTTGTTGTCACTAAGCAATATTGCCTCAATTTTGAGGTGATTTGTTGCAAAATTTGATCATTTCCAGTCATTCACCCATACTATGTATCTGCAAAGTGGGGGAATGGTTCTTCAAATAATTTTTGAGTTATCATGCTATCAGGCACTAAAACTGCCCTCTTCTTTGTTATCACTGTGCAGTGCTGCTTCTGTTTTGGTGCAGTCCATCTCAAAATATGATCAGTTCCACATCCTCACCCAGTGGCAAATTTGAAAAAGACCAGTCAAATACTTCTTAAGTTATTGTCCTTATGAGAAAGTTATCAGTCCCCAAGCCATCTGGGGGACTACAGTTAGTGAAATACCTAGTTTAGGCAAACTATCACTTCCTTCCAAGTGACCTATATAAACTCAAGAATCAGATCACCCACCATGCCGGTTGGAGTCCACCTAACATCAACTGAAGTGCTTTTTATTACTTCATAATTAAACCATCTCTTCCTTGAGGATTCCACATATTAGCAGTGCATGGCAACACAAAGAATTCAACACGGTCAGAAAAGTGCTTCCAAAAGCACTTCAGAATAAAGTTGTGGAAAAGCACAAGTTATGAGAAAGATATAAGGAAAATTTGAAAGGTTTTGGCAATCCATCTGAATACCGTTCAGAGCATTAGAATGTGGTGGAGAGCAGATGGCACCATCAATACCTTGCCTAGATCAGGCTAACTATCTAAACTAGATCAGGAGGATAGAGATTTAGGAAGCCACAGAGTAACCAATGGGAACTTTGGAGGACTTACAAGTCTTTAGGGCTGACATTTGTCAGTCTGTGCGTTTGACAACACTCTTTAGACAAAGCTGGCTAGCATGGCAGTGTCACAAGAAAGAAGCCTTTTCTGAACAAGTGCCAAACTGAGTGTCGGTTACACTTTGCGGAAAAAAAAAACACTTGGAAGATTCCAATGCCATGTGGTAAAAGGTTTTATGGTCAGATGAGACTAAAGCTGAACTCTCTGGAATTAACTCCAAGTGCTATGTCTGGCGGAAAAGCAAACAGAGCACACAGCTCACACTGCCCAAAACAAACCATACCTACTGTGAAGCATGATGGTGGCAACATTATACTGTGGGGGTGTTTCTCTTCAGCAGAGACTGGGCACTTGGTCAGGATTGAAGGGAAAGTGGATACTGCCAAGTATACCCAAAATTTTGAGGAAAATATGTGGCCCTCTGCTAGACAGCAGAAGATGGGAATGTGGTTCAACTTCCAGCAGAATAATGACTCTAAACATGCCTCCAAAACAAACAATATGGTGGCTTAAGGACAGGAAAGTGAAAGTCCTTGAATGGCCAAGTCAAAGCCCTGACCCAAATGTGATCTGTGGATGGACTTGGAGAGCAGTCCATTGTCACTCACCACAAGATCTGACCGAACATGAATCATTATACAAGAAAGAAAGGGCAAATATCAGAAGCTGACACACACGTCAAAATAGCTGATGACTATAATTAAAGCAAGACGTGGCTCTAAGTATTAAATCAGGGTACTTATCACTTTTACTGTTTTTCAGTTTTTTCGTTTTTTTATACATTTTCAGAACTGTTACCTTTCTCGTTACTTGAATGTTTTAAGGCAAAATGTCCAAATAAGCCTGGAAAAAGGCACCTGCAATGGGTTTTGAGGTCAGACTGTACGATGAAAAACAGTCGCTTTTTTTAAAAGGCGTACGATGATTTTCTATAGGCACCGGAATTTTTTTCCAGCGTGAAAATCGCTACGACAGAATCCTCGGCTACCTTGCTGCACATCGCTCAGTGCCGTCTACTCGGGAGCATCATGGTGTCAAGCGTCCAGAAACACTGCAGCATCAGTATCGGTTCCTCAATATAAGCCTCAAATGCAGTGGATAAGTACCTTGCCAATAACGTCATTGCGACTGAGTCTGTCTTTGTCCATGACGGTGATGATAATGGTGGTTTCTCTCAGGACATGGGCAGGCACATCAAAGGGAAAGGACTCGTTGAACACGGGGTTCAGGCATCGCTTCATCACCACTGTCTTCTTCTTCTCCACACGCTTATCCTTGTGCATGAGCCACACCTTCACATAGGGATCTAGGGTAGGGAAGAGTTGAGTATGGCAGACAGCAAAGCTACTTCAGCAACAGCCAGGCAATGGGGTTCTACCCTAACCCTCCTCCCTTTTTGAAATCTTCTATATTCCCACAGTTAGTTACAGGAGCGATACCTGAGGTGCCCCCGATGTCCATGGCTTTCAGATTACGGGCCTTAATAATGCTCACAGTGATGGTGTTAGCTGTAGGGTTGTAGCACAGGGACAGTAGAAGGTCCCCACGGCTTCCCTGGACAGACACACATAGAAGCTTTAGGCCGCGCTCACCCAGGAGTGCTTCTAATCTGCTCATCACCCGTTTCCTCTAAACAGACCTTTGTTTTTCCCATGCAAGATTTAAATGGTTAATCGCATCACAGATTAATTTATTTCAGGAACTGCATTGTTTCCATGCAAAAATAGGAAGTGCTAACAGCTAGATTGACCAAAAACATCTTGGTTTTCTTAAGGTTTCAAAACTGTAGCATCAGTTACTCTTCAAAAGAGCAGTCAGGCAAAACCACACTGGGTTATAATTGTGCATTATTTCTCTTACAAACCCCCATCCTTTCAGACTTACGCTGCCATCACTGCAAGGTTTCAGGTCCTTCCAGAACGTCGGCATGTGACCCAAGTCCACCTTGTTGAGAGGGAGAGACACCTCTCCAATTGGGTCATTGCGGCTGAAGCGGTCATAGTCCAGCACCTGTAAGTAGAGAGTCCGCTGGACCACCTTTTCATATGGGAACCCTGAAGGACGGAGACATAACAGCTCAGATCCGGCAGCTGATTATCATTTGCATAAAGCATAGTTTTTCAAAAACAGATCTTAAACGTAAGCAGTTCAACAACGATAAACATTTGTTTAGGAGACATTTAACAAGTGCCCTGCAGCAGTTCATTTTTATGAAGCTACAAAGACAAGACATTCATGCAAAAACCACAAGAAATACAGAAACATACCCTAAACTAAAACAATATAGCAAGCCAATTAACATTTACTGCAAGGTTCCAAATAGAGGCGGCTGAGAAAAATGAGAGGCAACTCCGTCTCCACACTGACCTTCAAACAGGAATGTTTCATTCCAGTGTGGGTTTAGGTTCTTCCTCTTCACCTTGGTCTCCAGTTTGTGTTTCTTGTCGGGAAGAAGATAGATCTTCACGAAGGGGTCAGAAGTGCCAGAAAAGTCCTTAGCGGGCAGATCCTGTCCCTTGAGGATCTTGACGGTGAGAGTAGAGTCCTGGAAGCTGTAGCCCACGCTGAACTGAATACGACCCAGTTTCTCACTGATAGGGCCTTCGTGGTCATCTTCCTCTGAGCCAGGGGACAGCTGGAAGGAAATCACCGATAATGGGACACTCCACCGCACTGATGCACAGTGACAAAAACACACCGAAACTACAACAGAGCAATTTAGCAAACAGCACCACTATGTGTAAGGAATTAAACTTGTATCTACGGATGAAGATATGTTTGTGTATTAGGATGTCATGCTCTTATGTGAAGCCATTTGCCACACTGCTTTATAACCTAGACTTTGTCTTCTAAACCCAGATGCTGATCTAAAGCAGGAATAGCTCATTTGGAACATTGTGGCCCAGCCAAGAACGAGTCATCATTCTGTGCGTGCTTTCTGAATTTTCTTGCAAGAGAGAGCAGGAAGCAAACTGAGATGTCTTTATGTCATTAGGCAGATTGGTGGCGTTTCATTTGTCGGCTAATGTTTTAAGAGGCAGGAGGTGCTCAGATGGCAGATAGAGTGCCTTCCCTACTCGCCCTCTCCTCCACTTTATCACTTAGCCCAGGGAGAGTGATAGCAATCCGCTTAAAAGGCTGCTATCTGATGGAGAGAGCAAGGAAGAGAGAACGAGGGAAATACAGAAAGAGAGAGAGACCAAAGGCACGGCCCAAGGTTGACTTCTTGGACTGGACGCTCATTATCCCTCCCTGGTATTCCTGCCGTATTTCTTTCCATCACTTCTGCTCTCTTTGTCTGTCACCCTCTCACACTTTAAAGGAACGGCAGAGGGACATAATAACTTCAAGCAGCAGACCTTCCCATTCATCACTTCAATCCTTTTTAATGGTGAAGCCTTATTGGCTATGTACAGCATGCATGTGCAGGGTCAATGAGGTAAGATGTCAATCTTTAACTATGTCTAAGGGTTAAGCTGGGAACTAGGTGAGCCCTCACCTTAAGCATGTCAATAAATGGGTTAAGTGGTATAATGAGCAAGATTTTACCTTAATATCAGAATGAGGTATAAGCTGCATATCAGTCAATGTCTGACCTTAATAATATCAGTCTGTGGTTCAAGGACATACGGTTGGTTTTAACACTGGTTAAATCAGCCCTGAACCCCTCCCTCTCCACCCCCTCACAGCCTCATCTACACCCTTACTGTGCGGTAATCTATGGAGTGAGCAAGCCTTGACATCCACTGTCAGTCAGTGGGTTAAACTGCATGTAAGGCAAGATTCAACTTCGAGAAATGTCAATCAGTGTTGATCTGCAAAGGACACAATATTTGATTGCAACAGTTTTAGTCTGTGGGCTGGCGTACTGACTGACCAAGAATTGGCCTTAATAATGTCAGTTTGCAAGTAGGGCTGCACACTGAATAAGATTTGACCTCAGCGACATGGGTTTGTGGGTTCAGATGAACACTGAGCGGGAGTCAGAAGTAACAATTTGAGATTTCACCTTTACAGTCTCGGTCGGCAGATTGAGCTGTGCATTTAGTGAGATTTGATCTTTGTGATGTCAGTCAGTGTGTTGAGTACTGAGTATGACTGGACCCTAATGATAATTCACATGCTGATGCAGCAGAGGCCGAATTCCAGTACAGATACTTGCAACGCAGTTAATCTGCCCACACATATATCATGGTTACAATATACACCCACACACTCCCACAGACGACTAAACATGCACAAGCTCACGTATACATGGTATTGCATAACATAATTAAATATAATACTCATATGTCCTCCAAAACTTTCGAAGCTCACATGAAGCTATCATCCATCATTACTTGTTCTATGCAAGATCACAGGGATCCACAATCTCAAAAGCAATGGGCACAAGGCAGGACATAACCTAAGACGGGGTGGTAACCCAACACAAGGCAGGACATAACCATCTGAGCATAGCACCACTGTGCCAACCATGTCTTACTCGCACTGAGTAATCAACAGCTATTCAAACTTTTCGCAATAAACATGTTTGTATTAGCAAAGATAAATTCTCCACTTTTCAAGTCAAGAAACTTGTAACAAGTCAGATTTTATTAACCTAAAGACTTTTGTTTGATAATTCAGGTTACACTGACAGCATTTGATATAATGAGCTCAGAAGCACCATCTCTTTTTAGTGTTATTATTGTTAACCTTTTATCACGTTTTTGAGTAATTCAAGATCTCTATGATGCAACTGCAAGTCCCAATTATGTGTCTCCAGGAAACTGTGCTGTTCTAATAGAGAATACTGAAGCTCCATCTTTTTTCCAGATAATTTTATTCTAATAAAAGATATTTGATTATATTCTGGCAGCAGTAGGGGCAGTCAGTTACAGACACTCAAACTCAAAGCAACATATCACAACCTCATATTTCGGGCAGCCAATCACAGAACCTTATGCTTTGGCAAAATTCTAAAGCACCCTATTCTGTGCAAAAGAGCCAGGGCAATGACCTAAAAGCACACAGATAAGATGAATCGAGAGCATACTAGAGGTATTTTGGTTGTTTTAAAATATTCCTTAAAGACACATTCAGTGTAGCCTCAAATTATAATACACTGTTTTGAATAAGGATTAGACTGAGGCTAGATAGGTTGATTATTCTTTTAACTGGCTAAAATAAATGAGGTCAAGAAAGCGGAAACTGGTCTTGGCTCTGAAAAGCAGTGCATTCTCCAGAATGTGGCCTTTTTTTCCAGCTAGTTGGTCTTTGTGGACACACCTAATTTGGAGCTGTTTTAGACAGTATCATTACCTTTTCAAATGTAGTAACAAATTAGAGATCTTCAGCATGTGTGGGTTATTCGTAATTATACTCTGCTATTCAACTGGATGACAAAACGTGGCGTGCTCTTTCTACAGTGCCGTTCTGTTAATGATAAGGTGCATTGGCATCTAGTGTTTGCCGTCTCAGAGAGTTACCTTGGTTGTGACTCTTGGCACCCTCAGAAAGACTCTGTCATTACCCACCCACAGAATCCCGTGTCTTATGCATTGCAATGGCTGGCTGATGGCTCAGATCGTTGCTATACATGAGGAGTAGTGACCGTGTCTTACCATGAGCATCTCGCTGGTCAAAGAGTTGGCCAAGTCGGACACAGAAGAGTGGCCATCGGTACGCCGGTCGGTCTCATCGGGGGGCTGGCCCTTGGGGCTGTTGCTGGGCCTGTTGCCACTAGCCCTGTGGAGAGAGACCGCGGCATGACTGGATGCAGCTGGGTGAGGCGTCACATCTCAGAAGGGGACGGAGGCTGCCCAAGTGCTTCGAAAATCCCAGTGTATTCGGTATTAGAGGCCCCGTACCTGGTTAAAGCATTCGAACACTCAGGTAGACACTGTGACATTGAGACTTTCCCCTGGCAGCTGAACATTGAATCTGAATAAACACAGGACCCAGGTTCAAGGTATTTCTTTGCTGTGACGAGTCCTTTAGTATACTGATTACGAAGGTTTTTTTATGTTTCATTTGATTTTGTCCACTGCAAATCTAAAAAGCTCTGGGCATGTCTGCACTCACACACGCACACACACACACACAAACAGAGACTCACACATGTACATGCACAGACATACTCTTTGAAGTGCAGCTTCACTGAGCT
>JABFEB020000008.1:13997841-14011552 GCA_019775895.2 Stomatorhinus ivindoensis | reverse complement strand
GGCACAGCCCCACTGGGAGCGAGAGAGAGGGGGGAGGAGGAGGAGCGGGAGGAGAGGGAGGGACAGAGGGAGAGATGGACAGGGGCAGAGCGGTCAGTGCAGTAAAACAGCCCATAATGATCCACAGAAAGAAGCGGGGAAGGAGGCAGGGGGCGTAACCAGCAGCCTACAGCTTTCTGGTTGGCTGGAGCAGCGGTCATGTGGCGTGGAGGTGCAGGGGCTCGCAGTGCCTGATCAGGTGGGAGGGCGGACTGGGATTTGTTGGAGAAGTTTGCTTTTTGTGTCAACGCTCACATTACAATGGGGAAATGGTCACATGACCCAGTGAGGCAGAGGACGCTTGAGTTGCTGCGCCTGAGTAAGACATGTTACCTGAACAAGATGCTAAGCGTGACTAGCAATGTGCTACAGCTACTCATTCTGAAAATTTAATTCTGAACCATGTACAAAGTGCAGCAAAGAAACATGACGCCACACCTCAACTGTGTTTAATATAATCAGGAATCTCTACTACTTCTAATCAACGTTACCTAACAAAATCATGTGTGTGTGTGTCATTTGTGGTAATGGAACTGTGTTGCTAACATTGGCTAATGTCTACAGCGATCCTGTGTGCTTTTCTGAGCGTCAGGTGTAATGAGGCACAAAACTTTTCTGTGTTTGTGTGTGGAAGAAGGAAGACGGCCCACAGCTTTGCACACCAGTGAACGCGATAGCGCAGGTCAACATCCCGAGTCAACATCCCCCTCCCACGTAGCCCAGGCCTGCAGAGTGGCCTTTTTTTACCTGTGCTTCGCACCAACCACACCGACCGGCACAAGAACAGTCATAAAAGAGATAAGGTCACTCCTCAGATGGACAGCTGCAGATCCCATCCTAATCTCAAGCTGAGCTCCATCGCTCCAAGGCCTACCGAGGTGAGGGGGGCAGCGTGAATGGCCACTCACAAGCGCATAGGTTAGACGCCTCAGGCGTGCGTTAACCTCATGGTCACACACACACACCTGGTGTGTACCAGCAGTACTATCCAGGAATATGCTTTCTTGGCATCAGGATAAGGACTGCAAGTACTTTACTCTGATAATTAATGTATAGAAACCTTGATGACACATATTCAAATCAAGGAAGGGAACAAATTAAGAGGTAGCATTAATTATATGGTCTATATAGACTCTGTTGAACTCAGTGTATGAGTCTCCAGTTGGATTATGTGAAGATCTGCAGCTATCATCTGACGCTCTCGTACACAGATCCTAGGAGATACCTCCTTGCCATGTTAATCCAAGAGGTCCCCAACTTCCTTTCAAACTTCTACGAACATTTTATGCATGTGTTGATCTAATGCAGCCAATCAATAGCATGAACACATAGGAGAGCTTAGCTAAAACGCCAATTCTAAACCTCTCCTTATTACAGCATGACCAGGAAGAGATGGTTGGGTTTCCTCAACAAATCATAGCATATTAGGATCATAAAGCAGTGAGGAAACGTCTCTGGATTAAAGAAGGCAAGGTTCTCTTTTCTTGAGAGCTCCAACCAGAGTTGACTGGTGCAACTGATGCCGAGAAGGACAGGCAGCTGAGTCGAAAGCTTGGGAGGGGACAGGTGAGTTGGAAGGGAAGGGGACGTGAGAGGCAAATCAAATCCAGCACAGGGCATACTATAACACACAGCCAAAGAGAAGGAGCGACGCCATGCCCAAATCCAACGGTCAACCCTCCATGGAAAACATTGAGGGGACAGCTTAAGCGGGAGGAGGGAGTGCGCTGGGGGGGGGTCAAATCCCTAATGTGTATCTTGGTGCCGTGGAGCAATGGAGTGTGTGAGGGTTTTTGAGTTGGTGGATACGAGGGTTGCCCGTCTCCATGGTTACACCCCATGGGCTGGAGGTAAAAGTTTAGAGGTTAGGGGGGTCAGTGAGACTGGCAGGGCTGTAGGGAATGGGGGCATTTTTTATTTATGCGTGTGTTTCCTTGCTGTGGCACGTGTACGGAACGGACCATAAATTATTGGGCCGGTTTGGGTGTCAGAGAGAATGGACCTCCAGCTTGGGGGCAGCGCCTCAGGAGGGGGTGTGTGCCTAGTCTACTCTGTACGTCTACTGGTCTACAAATGAGGAGTCCTGTCTATATGAGAAACAATGAGGATTGCAGTATCTGGAAGAGTATGAAAACTGCGACTTCTACCGCTGACTGATTTTATAGGATATACAGCTTTATCATCTTGAGCTCAATGCCATTGTGCTTTTTTTTTTTTAAAGGAGGGCGGAACATAAAGAGAGTCAATTATGTCGTTCAACAGATAGGCACACCACTGTATTCACATGTGCTTTAGAGTTGGCTATTTAAATTTTGGACATGCAGGGTTGGACATTTTACAACCATGTTCCATAAGCACAATTACGGTGTGTCTGCTGCCCTTTAACGATGCATAAAACTGCACCTTTTAGGTTATTTTTATGCATGAGATCGTGTTAAAGCTAAACCACAGGAAGTGTACCATAGCAGAGCATAGCATGAAGGTCACATAAACATTAATTGTGCAGAAGACGTCAAACAAAACGATCGTATAAATAATCAACAAGGCTAGACTTGCTTTTTCTGAGCAAAGCATGGTGGGGAGTGCATATCATATGCACGTTCCTCTAAGCGGTGATGCACCTTTTGCGAGGCTGTATTAGTGGATGCATGTTGATGGCATGGGGGGGGGTGGGGGTTACACAGAGGAGACAGGGAGAGGGAGGCCCCCTTTCTTTACAGCCCTGCACAGAGAGAGGTCTCTTACCAGCCGCGACCGAGACTCACTTGAGCGTGAGGCGAGGATCTCCATAAGGGGCATAGGGAGAAATGTTTAGTACGAACTCCTTGGGTGGATAGGAGCTCCATTTCTGCTGCACTGTGCTGCTGTCATTGTTATTCCAAAAGTCTCTGTCTAGATCACTGTGGCCAGAGAGAGAGACAGGTCAGAGAAAAACAACCAATCACAGCTGAGCGCGTGGGAGGGGCTTCTGAAGCCAGAACGAGCGCTTCAGTTTATAGGGAAAATGGGAAGTGTCTGGAAAACAGTGGTGGGTGTGGTCTTCTAATCCTAAAGGTCCATGTAGTCGAGGTGTGTTTATGTGGAGCGCCTGAGGACAAAAATGGTTGTTTATTGGGACTGATCTGTCAGGGGCAGTTTCGAGAGGAATAAAGGCAAATAAAGTTATATACTTTGAATCAAGCCCAAGGACACCATTTTACCCCTTCAGTAATGCAGCGCTGTTCTGAGAAAGAGACAAAACGGTGGTGAAAAGGTTAGAGAACGAAAGTAAGAGTGAAAGGCTCTAAAACACAATTTGGGTTCGCTGCTTGAGTCTCAGCTGGGAACAGAGAAAGGAAGGACTTTATGGTTAAGGTAGAAGCCCCAGTACAAATCTGCAGCACACTGTAATGAAAGGACGCCAGGTCAGCCCAGCATCAGACTGTACAAGGCAGGAGAAAGTATCAAGGCGTTATTGCACAGGAAGTCAAGTGAACAAACACAGGGTGACCAACACTAGGCCCGCTGCTTCAGCACCACGTAGAGGCCCATTGAGGAAAGGGAATTTCAATACTGCATATCCGAGGTGAAAAAAAGATTAAAGAAGCTGAAGGAAACCCAAGGCTGTTTTATTGACAAGAACACAAACAGTATAGCACCAACCTTCAATCCAGCAATTCACACATTTCACTGTTCGTTAAAATACAAACCTTTAGGTACTGGGCTTACATCTCAGAGATAACGTTCCTCGGATGACGTTACCTCCTGAATACCTTACCGTCCTTTTGAGCAAATTGTCCAACATATTCATCTAGGTCTGTAATTAATGCAGTACATATTCCCTGAGTAGTTCTGGCTGCTAAATATAACTAAATACTAATCACAATATTTAATTTAAAGTTGTCAGTGTGTTGTATTTTTAATTTCTTTTTTGTAATGTTGGTGATTGATCTGCCTTGTTTTGGGGGGGGGGGGTGGCATGCCCATGAGGAGACAGAGAGGACCTCATCTCTCCCACCCCCTCCTGGGGAGAGTCATAGATGGCGTTGCCCTGTAGCCAGAGTGCAGAAAGGGAATGTGTGCGGATGTCGCATAGCACTTCTAATTTGGCAGCAGCTGCCTGCTTCCTGGCAAACACTGTGGTCACGCCTCCATCTGGACAGCGGAGACCAGCTATCGATCGCTGTCCTTCCCTTGTCCAAGTCCCTCCCGCTTTCTGCCTCTATCTATCACCCTACAATTTCTGGCATGCGTGACCGCTTGTGCACGCCCGGGCATTCTTATAAGCACTAAGTGCACACCTTTCCACACCTGTGTCCCTGGTGAGCCACGTGCTGCCTGCATTAAATCGGCAGACTACCGATCATTAGCTGAGCATCTACGGCATGGAGTCTGTGATGTCTGCTTGGTCCAGGTGTCTTCGATGACTTTCGAGCAGGACAGTGATGGGGTGCCGGAAGCTGGCCCTTCCGACCTCCTGACACCGGCCCTTGGTGCCCTGGGCTGATGTCCACCACAAACAAACCACCAGCAAAGCTACAAGCCGCGCCGGACTCAGCGCGCCAGCTGGGCGCTCTCATGCACACCAAGCTCTCTCTCTCCACACAAAGGTCAGGGTGATCTAGGAGATGCTTCAGGACTGCATATTACTTTCTGAAATATCCTCTGCCAGGGGAATTCAGAAGTTGTGTTTGCATAAAAATTCAGCAGTGATGTTCAACAAACGTCGTAACAGCTGGAACAAAGAATGTAAAATACCGGTGTTAAAGGATCACTGCGGCTCTGCATTTTCCTGGGTGGGTGTGCGATCGTGCGTGATTCTCATAGATAGTGTATACAGATTTTGGAAGACGATCAGCTGAAATGACGAGAAGGACGTCTCTTCTGCTGTTTTGGATTTCTGCTCAGCTTTCTCCAGCCCAGAGTCCTTTGACCTGGACCTCTCAGCCTCGCTAAGGTGAGCAAAGCCAAGCTAAGGCTGGTTTAGACTGAGCTGGGAGAGCACCGGTATCCAGCATGGCGTTTTCAAGTCCTGTATAACTTTCAGTGGATTCCGTTCGTCGGGGGGCCGAAGTGTAGCTACGACTCCCCGCCCCCCCCCCACCCTGAGCACCTACTTGATGGCTTTCTTCTCCCCCCGGCCGCGCGCTGAGTCCGGCGTTCCTGCAGCCTCCACCCCGGGCTTGTTCCTCTTCCCCTGCAAGATAAGACAGCGTGGGGAGATGCAGGGCAAGTTGTTAGACCTTAATACACACCCAGGAGGGAGCAGAGGGAGTAGGGTCTCCCTCACCACACCCGTAATGGGCATTCAGAAGCAGACTTCACACCTTGTCTGCAGGGAGATGCTAGGGGTCATCCAGCCTGAACACATCCTCGGGGAAAACAGACTCGACAGAGGAGCTGCAGTTTGTTCAGTGCAGTGAAGTGAAAATGCAACACGTTTCATTCGCTTAATTACAGAAGAGCCCTGAAATGACAGTCGCTCTCTTCTTCCTTCCACCTGGGCTGTTTATACAGCACTGAGCAATTACCCTGGGAGAGTCAGCACGTCTGTGTTACACTTCTTACATTTATGCCTATCTGCCTATCTGATACTTTTATCTAAAGCCATTTACCGGCGAGATTCACCCACCCAGTTTCCATTAAGTAATTTCTGGGCCCCTCCTACACCTTGAGTGACAACTTACAGCAGTGTTTACCAGTCTGGTCCTCGGGGGTGCACAGACAGTCCATGTTTTTGCTCCCAGTAGGGTGCTAGGAGCGAGCTAAAATGTAGACTGTCTGGCAGGGAGCACGGAGGGAGCCAAAACATGAACTGGTTGTAGGTCCCTGAGGACTGGACTGTGAACTACTGACCCACAGGTTACAAGCCTGTGCTCAAAAGTGAGGAGGCCCTCCGCCAGCCCCTGCAGCTCCGCTTCAGCTGTCGGTCCGCCCCCATTTTTCCACATGGACCCCCCGGCAGCCCTCCTTTTCACACCTCGCTGCATCCCACAAGCAGAGCGTCCAGCTTACAAATGATCACTGCATCAATGGCCTCACCAAGAGCACTTACATCAAATCAAGTAAATAATTTGATCAATTAGGTGCTTGAAAGCCCAGTTTTGGACCAAAACCAGCATGCAGCACAACCTTCCAGGAAGTATGAGCTGACTGTATTTACATAGCTCCTTCACAGCGGGCTGCCAATCAGCTGGCTGTGATTATCATAAGCACGCCCCTATCATTTGCATAGACACGCCCAGCGGTCGGTGTCACCGATTTAGGCAGAGCAATCTGAAATACACCGTGCTGCTGCTGGCAGTGGAAGGTGAGAAATTTCTCATTAAGACACACAGGAGTGAAGCTAAAGGAAAGGGCAGTCACAGGATGTGAGGTCATGGATTTCCTACAGCAACTGATTACTTTCAAATAAAATTTGAAGTCTGAACAAAAGCACCTGCAATTAGAAGCACCGTTGGATAGCAGGGAACACAGCGTGGTTTTTAACAGCCATATTGCTTAGCTGACACTTATATATTTAGTGACTTGCAATTTTTTGCCATTTATACAGCTGGATATTGGAATAATTTAGTTTCAGTACTTTTAGGTTACATGCTCGTGTTCAGGGGTGAATTAGCTTCTCTGGGGGGCTTTAGGTTGACATGGTTTGGGGGCCCCCTAAGGTGGGCATTCGAGCTATTTTTTGGACCTAGAGGGAATTAAATAATATGAGAAAACATCAATACAATGCTAATCAAAGCATTAGGTGCTTGCAGTAAAACTTACCGATCGAGATGGTGGTGGGAGTGCTGTCGGTTCATTCCCAATTGCAGGGAGGGGGCTATCACACCAGCGGATTGACTGGCCAAATTTAAGGTATATTATATTATTACAGATTCTGGTATTTTAACTTAAATGGTTATATAAATGGTTCGGATTAGAAATTCAATGTAAATGTTTTGTTACGAATGAATGAATGATTGAAATTTCACCCCTGCTCTTATTACAATATCTGCCATGACCCTTAAAATACCAATGCACTTATATTACCCACAATTTGGTAACTGTTGTACAGCACGGGTGGTTCGGGAGTAGCAGTATTGCCGCACACCTTCTGGGTTGGAGGTGTGAATCCCAGCCCTCTACGTCTGTGTATTGTGCTGATTTCTTGGGGGTGCCCTTATTTTTCTTGTGCTGATTCTAGTCTCTAAAATGTGTGGGTTTGTGGAAACCTCATGATGAACAGGCATCCCATCCACCATGTCCCCTGCCTTGCACCCTGTATGTTCTGAAATAAGACTCACGTTCTCTGTGACATTTCACCGGGTAAGCAGTTACAAGATGGATGGGTAAACGGAGAGAGCACGTATTACCACTCTTCCAGCTGGGCAGTGAGAAAGCACACTTCGGGGCAGGCACTTTGACTTCATCATCAAAATCTAATTGGCCAAAACCGAGTCCTAACAGAGGTGAAGAGGAGGCGCGCACTGTACTGGGCACCTGTGCTGCTCGAGTGATGTTCCAGGGCAGAAAATGCACTCCCGCTCCTCCAACAGCTCACCACACACAAACTGAAGACATCTCGTAAAACAAGACACACGCTTCCCCAAATAGAGAAGGAGAGACACTGGTCCGTATGTAGTCACCCCCCCCCGGACGCGCAACGCATCACGCCGACTCCCTGTGGTTCTCAGCCAGACAGAACCGACTTGATTTCTGACAGACAAGAACAAGCTATCAAGTAAGCCTCATCTATCATTTAACACCACCATAAAATCTTTAGGAAGATGGCAGGCTGGGAAAAGGAGATGGGGCAAGGATGGGTGGTGGCTGAATTGGGGATTAAAATAGGAATCCACGGAAAAGAAAATCGTAAGAGGAAGCTACGAAAATAAACATGACAGGCTGAAGGAGACAGTGGCGGTGTGTGAGTGTGTATTCTGGGCATCAGCAAGGCTTCACAAAGGCTCTACTGGAATTTAGCTCAATTTGCTCAATTCCCTAGTCGTCACTGAGGTCTGATGTCCAGATAAAAAGTTCCCAGCGGAGACCCCTGTTCTCTGTCCAGGCACTGCTGTGTGCCTTGCACCCTATACCCCATCTCCAGTTACACCTGCTAATGGCCATCTTTTCAGTACAACTACAAAGATCCATACTCTTCTATATTTTCTGTCCAGGCATCTTTCAGCAAGCATTTATGTCTTTACTTAGGCCACACTATGCCGCAAAAGCCTATTATTTTTCTATTTTTTTAAATTGTTGATAATTGCATCAGGAGGAAAATCTGTGCGAGTAATAAATGTTGGTGTTAGAGATTTCACATATATTTTTAATTGCATTCATGATTCGACATCCTATTCAGGGTTAAGGGATCATTTGCCGGGAATAAAAATAGATCCGGGATCTAAAGTTTAGTGGAGTTTTCACTCTGCTGAGGCCAGGATTCTCACTTTTGCGTGTGAAACAGGAGCGGCAGGCTGGCCAAGGGAGCGATGAGCTGGGGGAGGGACAGAAGGAGAAACAGATGCAGGGAGACAGGCAGCATCTCAGACAGCTTAGAGTGGCAGAAGGACAAGCCGGCAAAGGGAGACATGCGGGAGGCAGAAAACTGAAGACTCACAATCCCTCACCAGGGAGCAACGGGCTCTGTTAGTGAAAGTCACAGACTGCTTTGTTATAGTCTCTCGTAGGCCGGTGACACACAGACACAAGCTGAAAGGAGGACAGACTGGGCGCTGGACAACCTGCTGATCCAACTATGAGACAGACAGAGAGAGGACAGGCTGGGTGCTGCACAATGTACCAATGCCAGTCTGAGAGGCTGGGAGCCTCCAGAGAGAGATTGTGGTCCCAGTGAATAAAAGTCCAAAGCATCCTGGGTCTCTGTGAGATAATCTACAAACAAACTTTATCAGTCTGCTTCCGATTCACGGTATGCAACACATAATCTAAATGCAGCTTAACTGGAGCCGAATGGCCGTCAGACAGGAGTTAAAATCCGCTGTTTTAACCTAGCAGCTGGAGGAGAGGGTAAGGTCACCGAAACTCTAATGATGCACACAGAATGTGATACCCTTAGAGACTACTTTCATGTGTATTCTTTTTACCATATTCCTAATGTATTTTATGAATCCATTACCGTTTAGCAGCATCCTTTTTGGCTGCTACCTGCTACCAATGCCGGCTGGCCATTATAGCAATATTTTCATGTCCTCTGGAACGTGTCGATCAGGAATTGGATAGATCCGGCCACCAGGGGTCCTGTCAGAGAACATGTCTTCCTTATCTTTGCATCAAAAACAATTCTGTGTGATCAGCCTAAAATAAGGTCTAACAGCCACAATGCCAGATTGACACCCCACTGGGTGTATTACGCACAGAGTTAGCACTGTAGGTGAACCAGGTCCAGCACAGAAAGGAGATTTTTTTTTCCAGCATCGGGTGGGATGGGGTAATCTCCAAATAAACTAAGGAGAAAAATGGACCACATCCAGGATGGAGATGTACTCATGATGAATGCTAAGGCTGTGAAATGGATTTTCAGTCGTCGAAGACAGTCTTGGGACAAAGGAGATCCGTGGGCATTGCTTTTGCCACAGCAACCACTGCAAGGAAAAAGGACAGAGGAGGACAGAGGAGGACAGAGGAAGGGGGGGGGGGGGGTGTGCACAGAAAAAAAGGGCAAGGGCACAGAAATGAAAACAGAAGTAACAGAAAAACATAGAAAGATGAAGATGCACAGAGAGGCAGTGACAGGGCAAGGAAAATAATGACAGACGGTTGATAGTAGTAGAGGAGTGCAGACGGTTGATAGTAGTAGAGGAGTGCAGACGGTTGATAGTAGTAGAGGAGTGGAAAGACTGACAGGGGGTGCTAGAAGAGTATGCCTGGGACAGCTGTGTTTGTTTGAACGAGTGAATTAGCGGGCATCGAGCCCCTCATCCTCTCCCAATGTTACCCCGCTCTCTGACTAATTAGGTAAGTGTGCTTCATTAAAATCATCAACCGGCTGCATTAGCAGTGACGGTGCTGTGGCCCGAGCAGTGGGACGTGGTGTGGCTCCGTGCGGGGATCTCCCGCCACGGCCGAGGTCAGTCGCCAGGCCCGTCGGAGGTGAACGCGCTTTAATAAGCCGCCTCTGTCAGCCGTGCACGGACATCCTGCCTAATTCCCCCAGAGAGCCACTATGCAGGATGCTCAGAGGAAGAACCCTATGCAGATATCACAATGCAATATGAAATAAACTGTCACACTCATCACCTCAGTCTACACGATTATACTACTTATTGTTATTTACAATTCATTTTTTGAAAATGAAATTCAGGCTAAAGGTTCAGTACCCGTTGCTACCAGTGTTGGTTCCACAACAATCAAAAGGCTACTTTATGCCAGACAAAGAGTCTTATGGATGACAACTGTGTGTGGACGCAACACAAAATCAGATCCAGTGCAGGATCAGACCCGGAGGAGCAGTAAACAGCCTCTATTCAAACGTTCTGCATTGGACATGGCGAAGGACATGTGGTCACTTCAGAGCACTCAAAGTGCCCCTGGGATGATTTTTATTTATTTGTATTACTTTTCTAAAAAAAAAAAAAAAACCTGTTAACTCCTTTAATAATGGTTCTTTACAAAATGTTGAAATCGCTAGAAATACTGAATAGATCAAAAGTCTATTCAGAATCAGTACGAAGACCTCACAAGAGAAGAATGATCTCCTGGCAGAAGTCGATTCTCATATACAGTAAGCTGTCTGCCCTAGAGACATAAGTAATGGTCAATTATGGATTAAATGTGCTTTTTATCCTCTGAAAACAGACTAAATATTTTCCACATCTCACTACAGAATGAAGTTTGCACAGCAAGACTAATCTGAATTAATGTTTATGTGGGAGTTGACAGCACACTGAGTGTATAACAGTAAAACTGCAGGCTGCAAGTGATTAAACACGGTGTGTGTGTGTGTGTAAGATGTAAAACAGCAGTGTACGCTGATCAAACACGCAGCATGTATAACAGTAAGACTGCAGGTTGCAGTGACCAAACACAATATGTATATAAGACGTAAAACAGCAGTGTACAGTGACCAAACACAGTGTGTGTGACAGTAAAGTTGTAGGTTGCAGTGATTAAACATGGTGTGTGTGTATAAGATGTAAAACAGCAATATACGGTGATCCGACAGGCAGTATCTATAACAGTAAAACTGCAGGTTGCAGTGACTAAACACCATGTGTCTGTAAGATGTAAAACAGCAGTGTACGGTGACTACACATGCAGTGTGTATGACGGAAAAAATGCAGGCTCCAGTGGGCAAAGGAACACCCCAGTCCATATGAAAGATAGCAAAACCACTGATTTGTTTGCCATATGAAACTGCGATTGTCAGTCTAATCTAAAATTGCACCACTACGCAGGCTACTTAAGCCAGGTATCATATGCTGTAATAAGTACCTTGAGAGCCAGGCCATTTACACACATGACCAAATGTATCAGTTGACAAACGGGCAGAAAGCTCCGCGAGCCACAGGCAATCACGGAGGACGGCCAGGATATTAATAAATGAATCATCGTCAGGAGCGGCGTGATCTCAGCGAGTCGCGTAGACATGTGTGCCTCTCTGGGCAAACTAGAAGCTCCAAATGAGCTGTTTACATAACCTCAGTTCCTCTCTTCATTCGTGTCCAATTACAGCCAGAGAGCTTAGTCGGGAAGTCAGGCTTACTCCCACCCCATAGCATGAAGGTGGAAGGTGCATGTTTGGAACCACCTGCCTAATATTGTGTCGGTCACGAAAACAGCTCTGACCCCTCTTTGCATGGACTCCACAAGACCTCTGGAGGTGTCCTATTACCAAGATGTTAGCAGCAGATCCTTTAAGTGGGCCTCCATAGATTGGACTTGTTTGTACAGCACATTCCAAAGATGGATTAAGATCTGAGGAACCTGGAGGCCAAGTCAACACCTTGAACTCTTTCATGTTCTTCAAACCATTGCTGAACAATTTCTGCAGTGTGGCTGGGGCTCATTATCCTGCTGAAAGTGTCCCTTGCCATCAAGTCATAGCCTTGTCATGAAGGGGGTACATGGTCTGCAACAATGTTTAGGCAAGTGTTACGTGTCAAAGCAACATCCACATGAATGCCAGGACCCAAGGTTTCCCAGCAGAACATCGCCCGGAGCATCACACGAGTTCTCCGGTAGCAGGTGTCCTGTGGGATCGGACCAGACGGACTAGCCTTTGCTCCCCACACGCATCAATGAGCCTTGGGCACCATGACCCTGTCACCAGTTCAACGGTTGGCCTTCCTTGGACCAAGTACTCTTTACTGCATACTGGGAAGAGCCAACAAGACCTGCCATTTTAGAGATACTCTGACCCAGCTGTGACATCACAATTTGGCCCTTGTCAAAGTCGCTCAGATACTTACTCTTGCCTGTATTTCCTGCATCCAACACCTCAACTTCAGGAACTGACTGGTCGCTTGCTTAATATATAATGGCACCCATCACAAGTCCCATTGTAACGAGAAAATCAACGTTATTTGCTCTTCGCCTGTCAGTGGTTTTAATGTTATGGCTGATCGGTGCGCACATATATCCATTTTGTCCCATTCAGAGTCCAAAACTGCAACACAGAGAATAACACACTCACACCAGCACACAATTTGGCAACTCCAATTCAACTTATTTTTCAATGCAATATATATTTCACGCCTTTCACAATAAAGTTGCCCCAACACGTTTGACAAGGGTGTGCCTTGATCCATTATAATATTTATACAGAATTATACAGAATAATTCAAACTGTGTATACATGTTCTTGGGAAAATCATAGCTTCCTCACTGTTCATGTGATTACATCATTTAAACGGTAAATCATACATGTGGCATGTTTCATTTGAATGGCTTCCTGGCTGCACGCAGGAGCGGCCCGTGCAGGTATCCCAGTGTAAGCATGTGTTGTTTAGCTTTGTTTATGCTGATCGGATCTCATTCTGACGATGCAGAACCAGCATGTTGCCGCGAGAACGGGACGACAGGGAGGGTCAAGAAGAGGAACAAGAAGGCGCTGAAGTTATGCATGCGGCAAATGCTGGGAGAATAACCGCGTGGGCCTTTTATTAGCAGTGAGAAACTGCCGCCGCGCTCCCATGCCGTCCTGCCTCGTCCCCTCCGGAGGCGCCCTGCCCGCTGACACAGCCCTGCACCTGCTGCCACCATGCCCCACGGCTGCTTTGGATCAGTGCCGCGCTCAGGTACTTATGCTTACAAAGAGCACGTGCGGAGAGAGTGGTGCCGCAGCCTTTGTGAGGAATACGCAGACTCCGCTCTTACCTCAGGGGTGACTCACTGCCCCGCTCGGTTAAAAAGAAAAAGCCTTGTTAAGTGAAAGTTCAGACATTTACGGTAAATGCAGCAATCTCTCCGTGACATACCCATGCCTTCTTTGCTCAACCTGAGCTCGCAGCATTTCCCCTTGCAGCATTATTAAGTGAGTGAAGGGGGTGTCCTACGCGTGCACCGCAGTCCTACAGATCAGACAGGCCCTTCTCTGATCGGGACTGTGTCATTTGCCAGTTCCCAGCAGCAGAAAAAAAAAAGAAAAGCCCACTTCGATACACCCGGGGAGGGAAATTTGGCGGCGGGTTTTAATTCTGGCTGCTCGCAGCATGCGGCGTCATCAAGTCTCCCGGGGGGGGGGGGGGGG
>JABFEB020000008.1:13979725-13992686 GCA_019775895.2 Stomatorhinus ivindoensis | reverse complement strand
CCCCCCCCCCCCCCCCTTCCTCCTGGGATTAGAGGATGTGAGGAGGCAGCAGGGTTCCTGCTCATTAATGCCAACAGGTTCGCTCGTCCGTAAGGATATGGAGCTTAGATCCTTTCCATCAGACTGGCCAGTGAGGGTGGGCTACTAGTAATACTGCAATGGGGGTGGATATGCGGGGGCTAGTGACCTGGGCTGCAGTGGTGGCCAAGGGGGCAGAAACCGGAAATTTCAAGCCTGACGAGATGAGAATGCAAGAAGGGAGTAACCACCATGGTGCTAATGATCGTTAGATGCCAAGGTACAATATGTTGGAGCTGGGCAGCTATGTTGGCCTCAGCTGAGTCTCAGCCCCGTCCCAGACGGGACCAGAAGTCTTCAAGCGTAGCCTTGGCAACGGCATCATGCGTGCATCCCTCAAGCATGCTCAGTGTCAACCTCTCCACCACTCACAGCGAGTGGAGCCGTCGTTCACAGCAGTTCACCACGGCGCCTCATTCATCTGTCACTGAGCAGAGATGGTCAGGCTAGAGCTGGGCACTCTCCTTGACCCCCCCTGGAGCTTTGGACGGGGGGGGTCAGTCTTCACTAATGAGGCTGATGCTCTGATGGGGTGCGTCCTGTCTCTGAGAGTGCCCTCTTTCAGGAGAGATGACAGGGTGCAGCTCCAGCAGTGGGCCGCAGCAGTCAGAGGAGGATAATTCTGGGTGAATCCATCAGCGAAAGGGGGTGGGGTTAGAACACAAACCAATCAGGAGGAAGGAAATGGGCGTGGCACAGATAAGGCCCTAAAAGGGCGATGAACTGTATGTCCCTGAATGCAAAGAGAGCCAGCAAAGCTTAATGGGGAATCCAGCAGTTATGGGGAGAACTCAAGCGTGGGGGGGGGGGATTTTCAGTTTTCGTGTTTCGTCTCTTCGGTTATTCTATGAAGGAAATGTGTGGTCATATTGAAAAATATGAGTTTACTAAAAGAGTGAAGGAGTGGTGTGAGGAGAACCAGCAGGAAATGAGGGGCGGCCGTAGGCAGCAGCAGCTGGAGACCCTCAAACAAAATGAACAGCCTCTTTATTTGCGTTAATAGAGAGGAGATGTCACACAGTCTGTGGCTGCATTCCAATCCAATCGCACCTCGACGCCACTGGTGAATATAGAGTATCATAAAATACATTTTGGTCAAGTGGAGTTTTCAGATCTATTCCTGTTTTGTTCCTGAAGCAGATGGTGGTGAAGAAGAGACTGCGATCTAAAAAGAAATTAAATCATCAACAGAATGAGATCATCCGAACATTATACAAATAGCATACATTTATGTAAAGGGTGATAAATACTTGGATCTTGGTTATGATTTGGAGATAAATCTGAATAAAATATTAGATATGATTCCGGGCTAAAATACAGCATTAAAAATGTTAAGATCTGCGATGGCAGCTGTAATCTCATACTCGTTATGAAAATCAGCAATGGTTTGTGTAATTGCTCGAATCTAGCCCCCCGCAGACCTCAGTTGCGTCACCCTGGGGTATCGCCACGCCTCCCTGGTAGCGGGCAGCCTTTTGATCCACACTGCTGCCAGATCTGCCTTCCCTTCATGCAACGTCTCACAGTGCAGACCATCAGCAGAGGGGAACGACAAGCCGACCACTGCTGGCAGCCAGCAATAGGCTGGACCTTGAGGGATCCGTCAAGTCAAACTACGAATGGCAGCCGAGAAACCTTGGCCTATTAGCTTTGTCTGCCACCAGGGCTGATTCCAGGTCACGATCGATAAATGGCGCAGTTTAGATCTGGAGGTTGATCCGCCACTCAGGGCTTATTCTGTAGACCTGGCACAGTGCGTCAAAGGGTGACCTTACTCTAGGAGACAGTCCTATTATGAAGGGGCTGTCCAAAGGAGCATTTTCATTCCGAAGCATAACTGTCCATGTTCACTGCGTTCTTCCATTCCACAGCACATAGAGAGCTTTTGTCTGGCCATTTTTCTGTCTTTTCATTTCTCTTATGATTAATATACTGCAGCACACCATTTTCCAGCCAGTGGGGGGGAAAAAAACATACGTGCACCACCCAGCGTTTGACCCAGCACTGCTAGAATCTGCACTGTCAACAAGCTAAAGGAAGCATCCATTCAGCTAAAGATGCTCAGAGAGTTCCCGTTCTTGTCTGCAAGTGCTGACTAACGGTGTTTAGCGCCAGGACAGGAGGCACAACAGCTGAGCCTACAGGTGGGTGAGAGTGTGCGCAGAACGCAAAGCAGCCCGTTAGCAGTGGCGTAGCCTGTTAATGCCATGGGTGACAGCATGGCCAGTTAGCAGCACCATGCAACACAACATAGCCCTTTAGCAGTAGCGGAGCCTGTTAGTAGTAGCGTGGTCAGTTAATGCCACGGGTCACAGCGTAGCCCATTATTGGCACCACGTGACGTAGCCCATTAGCGGAAGTGCGGCCTGTTAGTGCTGCAGGAGACAACATAGCTTGTTAGCAGCACCGCGCGACGTGACGTAGCCTATTAGCACCCGCACAAGCTTTCCAGGAAAGGAGGCATACTCCCGGAGGCGTCGGAGAAGGCTGTCCCAATAGGCCTGAGCACCCCCCCCCCCACCCCCCCATCACATTTTTTTTGCAGCATTACCAAAAGGCGGATTCCGCCGGGGACACAGGAGAGCTAAATCCAGCCGTTAATTAGGAAGGCGCCGTAGGAATGGCAGTGGAAGCCAGAGCTCCTGCCACAGAGGGTATGTCTCAGCAGCGTGATCGGCTCCACACCAGGGACGCTCAATCTGGGCCAGGCCGGCCGCTTTCAGAGCCTCTCTGTCCGTGTGGGAGGAAACAGCTCCGTCTCCTGGGTGGCTACTGGCCCTTCGGCCTCGCTTCCCGTGGCAGCCCAGCCTAACCCTGAGTTTAACTCCCGGCAAATCTATACAGATGGGAGCCCATCCTGTTCACTCAGATCCACCATTTAAGCGGCTCAGGCTGAGCATCAACAACAAGCATTTTTTTTAAACAGATACTAAGTAACAAAAAATACCCAGTTCCACACTAAATCCTCCTCTTCCTCAGTAGACAGTGGATTTAATAAAGTAGCTCTTAAGTAAGACATTAATTGTTTGTTCAGCTGAAGCCGCGTTATATTTGCGTCACACCCACTGTAGAAGATGTGGGGATGAGGTTGCCTACCAGACAGGAGACAGACTGTCTAACGTCCCCCTGTCCCACCCACAGCGCAAATCCAGAGTGTCCTCTGGAACTGTTTAATAGGCCAAGTGACCCTGGGTCCAGGCTGCTCGCAACTTCATTAGACACCAGCGATCTGTCAAGTGTCCCCGTGGAGGGGACCTGTCTCCTTGAATCACCTGGGGGACCATTTCCATGATTAGTCAGGACTATAAACTATTGGTAGACGACATCCTTGACCTCTGGAGCTTGCTCCAGTGCTGTTCCTGAACCTGCCTCTCCCGGTAATCTATTCCCCAGTAACCAGTTAATCATAATCCAATGGCAGGTTCCCTGCAGACGGGTCTCACAACCTTAGCTGTGAAATAAAATTACCTAATAAGAAAAATACAGGCTCACTGCATGCCACTGGCAAGATGATCTGGATAAGTAGCCTCACTGCATTCCACTGCCAAGACGATTGAGATGACTGGAACAAGACTGTCACACCATGCTACACTGCAGTACACACTGCAGTGGCCCAGACAGTGCTACAGTTCAGCATCAGCAGCTACATCACACTATGCTGTATCACATGGCACTGCAATGTGCAGTCAGTCCAGTTTTGATGCATGGAGTAGGAAGGAGTATAATTTGGGTTCCTATTTTACATCCCTCCATTTTACATATCTTTTATATGCAAGTGAAGGCCAGGCTGACTTCCCAATTTCAGCATTCTCTTGTGGCATTTCAAGTGCTTCTTTTTTACCAGCTAAAGGCTGTTTTGTCCACTGTTTGTTTGCTTATTTCAAGCTTGATAGCTTTCAAATCATGCTCCACCTGTTTATGCAGTTGGATGCAATATGAAGGATTCACATATTTCACTTTATACCCAACATGAAGGACACTGCAGAACATAAGGACCCAATCCACTTTAAGCAGAAACTTGCCCACCAGCCAGGTCTGTAGTAGACAGTAAAGCTTGGCAGCCCATCAGCCACAATCCAGTGTGCTGAAGCAGTTAGGCAGCACACTGCGGGGATGGGAGAGGTGAGCATTGGCTCGCCTTTCAGAAAGAAGCCTCTTTGAGAGAAGCCAAGAATAAAGCGAAGATGAGAACTACTGGGGATTCGGAGTCGGAGGGTTTGGGGAAGAGGTAAAGAAATGAAATTGAATAAGAAGCTGAGCTGGTGTTTATGGTCTAGCTATCACCCGTCGGTGCACACTGCTGATGCATGTCTGTCGGTCGTCTTCTTCAGTTTTTCTCTTCTTGACAAAGGCATCCAAAAGAGAGAAGCACACTCTGCCACTGTGTCCGTGACCTGCTGTGAGGCAGAGGACATCGTTCAGGCAGGTAAAGTGTAGAAATGTTTTACTCTGGAAAAACATAACAAAATGGAGACTGAAAGGTGTTGGCAAAACAAATCAAAAATAAAACCTTAGGCTCATGTGAAGGAGCCAAAGTTAACACTGGATTGAATTGAATATATCATGATTCCGAGAATATGACTTAAGCCCCCAAGTGCCCCCAGCTGACCCTAGCAGTGTAGTCAGAGGACCAGCTAGGCTTCATCACATGATGTATCTGTTGCTACTGGACGGCCGATGCAAAATTACCGCAAGCCTGCCTTGTGCTGCCATTGTGCCTCCTGCTATCTGGAAATACCCTGCAACTCACTGCACCTTGATAACCTAGACTGTACCAAGAATGGTAACGGCACTGCCATGTTTTATCAATGTGTGCAGGTCCCTCTGTTGGGTGGGCTGAGAAGGCTGCCCTCGGGGAGCAGCCCCGGGTCGATAACAGCGGGCTCTGGCCGGGATAACCGTATGGATGTGTAATACAGAAGAAAGCGTCTAGCTGATGCAGGAGAAAATTAGGACTCCCTCATGTGGTTTTCAGAGGCATTTCAGTTTATATTTAGTTTCATTTTGAGTATAATTTCAAGTTCATTGTCCTTGTTCTGTTGATTTTTATTCTTTATGGGCTTATAGTCTGACTTTTATGTTTGCTTTTTGCATAATAAACCATAAGAGCAAGCTCCTTCTGTGCCGCCGTCCCAGCCCTGTGGACTGCTCTACCCTGACAACATCTACATGCTAACAAAGAAAGAGATGCAATATGTAAAGTTAATTATCACAGAGGCCCTCTTTACGCTACTCTCTGAGAATTCCTATAATGTTTCGGGTCCAAAGTGGTTGTCGCCTGTTGCTCAAGGGCAGAAATGCGGGGTTTCATGTGGGATTGGAATCTGCAAACATACAGAAATCAAGAGACCCAAAAGGCACTAAAATAACTAGCCTGTTTTCTCAACATTAAGCAAAAAAAGATACGGCAGAATTTCACATGGTACTGGTCTACTTGACATTAAAGGATTGATTGTAGGCGGGCATAAAATTTATGAGTTAAAATTTAATTTTAACATTGAGATAACATAACCTACAGAGCTATAACATGCTTAATAATTTATCAAAGAGAGCAATTAAAATATAATGCAGCATAGAAATGTTGAGGTAGTCTGTCGGTCCCAACGGTGTTTGCTTGAAGTTCATGAAATCAGAAGTGCAAATAAACAATAAGCGTCAAAACTGGACATAATCCTGAGGATAAAACTTGCTGGTAATCTGGGTGTGAGATTTACAGGCTTCTGCTGGGTGTGTTTACCTGTTTCCGGACATGCAAGCATAATCTGAACCTGACAGATCAGAACAATATATTCACATTTATTTAACCGTCGCTTTTATCGAAAGCGACATACAAACAGAAGGCAGGCTTAGCCTGTCCCTGAAGCAATTGGAATTAAGGACCTTGCTGAAGGGACCAAGGGTGGAAATCAATCTGCCAGCCACAGGATTTGAACCACTGACCTTCCGATCACAGCGTCCTAACCCCAGAAGCCACACACCGCGCTCTGGTACAGGAAAGGACTGGAAATCATATTTCCATTTTAGCATCGTAATATAAATCACGTGCCATACGCTAATCGCTGCTCGTCTGCCTTGCTGGAAAGTTGAGGGGGAAGATGAATCGTGGAGGAAATGTGGTGGTTAAAGGTGGTCGTTAGAACCTAGCTGTCCCCTAGCTCCGAGTCTCCCTGGACGCAAAACCCTGTTTTTTTTTCCCTCTGTTTGTTTTTTTCTTTTTTTAGCAAGGCACACAGGTTCTTTTTATAATGGTCTACTGCCTTCATGTCTGGGAGGGCAACGTGCTCCGTTCCGGTGTCCAGACATCCCAGCAGACTGAACTCAGCAGGCGCGCATTAGCTTGTGTGGAAAAACGCGCCTCATCATTTACAGGGCACTGCGGACAAGAGCCGGACTGCCATTTAGGCACAAGACAACAGCAGGCTCAGGAACCTGACCGAGTAGTTTGGCCGGGGCCTTGGGTCTGTAGGTTGACCCGATCGCATCTCGCGCCTTGGGTCTGTAGGTTGACCCGATCGCATCTCACGCCTTGGGTCTGTATGTTGACCCGATCGCATCTCGTGCCTTGGGTCTGTAGGTTGACCCGATCGCATCTCGCGCCTTGGGTCTGTAGGTTGACCCGATCGCATCTCTCGCCTTGGAGATGGCGCAGGTTATCGACATCACTCTTGGCCGCAGCCGTGCATGCACTTGTTGCTCAAAGTGCCCAGTGAGATGAGGCTTTTCACGGGGGGGGGGGGCGAGGTGCAGGAGAGTGAAGGGGAAAAAAAAAATTGAAGATGTCTGCTGTTTCATTAGCCGTTGCTGTTCTCCGCGCTGTGTATCTCTGCCATCAAATCCCAAGGTACGGCAGCTAATTTGGACGGGGAAATTGTATTCGCAGTGATGGGAGCCCAAGATGACTTTACACTACAGCTTCACCAACAACTAATAGCTGAGGCAAATATGTATTTACATTTGGTGACAGGAGGGCTGAGGAAAATCCATATTGTTCTACAGTGAGGGATGTCGCCTATACCTCACCATAGTGCCCCCCCACCTCCTCCGGATGTGAATGAACCAGTTGTCTTGGCAGAGAATGAGTGTGAGGGACATGACTGATAACCAAACCTGACGGGAAATTAGATATTAGTACAGAGACGGCCTGGAATTTTGAATCAACCCAATAAAAACATATTTTATGTTGCTTTAGGCTCCATATATTATATTCTGAGCAGGCGTCCTTGCCATGAGCACCTAGCAGCAGAAGCATTGTCATTGTCTGTTAAAGATTCACACTACCCTGTTTACCTATAATGTGCCATTTGGGGAGAATCTCCTAAGCCCCCCGGGCCCAGACTAGTACTTCACACTGATGTCTCCTTGCAGAGCTAGGATGCTGCTTTTTCTCTTGGAACAAGCCCCAGTACTTGAGACTCAGCTGCGTATATGACCTCATCTCTCTTACGTCTGTCAGTGTGTCCATAAGCATCATAGCACATGCACACACACACACATCTTTGTGGGGACTCTCCAGTCATTTCTATGGGGAAAATTCAAATCTCAACATGACAACCTTAACCTCCCCTAACCCAGCCCTAACTTTAACCATAGGTAACCAAACAAGATACGAGATGTTTGGTGTTATTAGTTTATTGATTGCATTAACAGATCTTTGTGGGGACCTGAAAAATGGTCCCCACAACATCAAAATAAAGTTTTTATCATATTGTGGAGGACATTTTGTCTGTAAAATGTAATATAAACCTAATCCACACACACAAATTTCTCCCACCATCACTCATTCTTTTCCAGTTTCAGTGCAACTTGATCTATGAATGAGCACAATTGGCCCCGAACCAATGCGAGGTCCTGCCACTGTAGCGCCCTCTGCAGTCTCATTCTCCCATGCGAGGAACATGCATCCATGAAAGTAACATGCTCCCCACTCCCCAAGCAATGAAATTGTACTGAAGCAAAGTAACATGTGACATAGAGAACACAACGTCAAATGTGTGAAATGCAAGCTAAAGTGCGCACGTGATTAGCCAAACATATGCCCGCTCAACTATCTACCTATACAACATATGTCCCCATTTGCACAGAAGCAGAGACTATGATGACTGAGACAGTAATTTTACTGGCAGGCCACAGAGAAACAAACAGAGAAAGCCCAGGTAGGCGTGTCTTTATGCAGTTCTTTAGAAATCAGAGGACCACTCCAGAGCCACTGCCCTCCTGCAACCAACCAATCAGCATGAAGCACTTAAGCAGACAACGCTCATCTATAAACTACCTCTTCTCCAAGACAAGAAAAGAATTATCAGAGGTCTAATTAAGCACCTGTTGGTTCAAATGAGGGCTTAATTGAATAACTGAAACCTGAAAAGGGAACAGAGGACACACACTATGATATGCCATTACTCTTTCTCTGTCACACACAGACACACACACACACACACAGGTTTATGAGGCCTAATATACAAATACTGTAGAAAATTACCTCTCACTCTTCAATACAACACATCAGAACAGAGCCAACGAGCTACATTAATAATTAACCAGTTGATGTTTCTGCGATTGTAGATTATTTTTAAATGT
This sequence comes from Stomatorhinus ivindoensis, assembly GCA_019775895.2. Taxonomy (NCBI): domain Eukaryota; kingdom Metazoa; phylum Chordata; class Actinopteri; order Osteoglossiformes; family Mormyridae; genus Stomatorhinus; species Stomatorhinus ivindoensis. The sequence goes on along the minus strand of JABFEB020000008.1, from coordinate 13,984,031 downwards.
CATAATAGCTCAATAACCAAATTTCCTCCTAGTGATATTCATTTCACATGCACAGGCACACATTACCGGCTCACTCGAGTCATAGGGGCATGCAGTTAAATAAGGAGAAAGCAAGTGTCATTCCCTGATTACCTGGGAGCCTCTTCTCCATCACACAGGCTGTAAAGATGATTTTTATTACTGGTCTCCTGGGGACATGCAGTAAAACCGGAGGACACATTTACACCTCACCCTTGGGGTGGACCAGTAAAGAACAGAATGGTACGGAGTTGGCTTCTAAGACAGTGGAGTTCATAAAATGAGCCACAGGCTGAATAGGTTTTTGCACGCTGAGTGTCTCTGCCTGTCGGGTGAGACCCCATTCTGTCCCGGTCACAGTGTCGCGCTGACATTCGCTGCCCAGAGAGGATTCGTCCCTTTCCACACCCTCCTTCCTCCTCACTACTGCTTCATGGAGCGGGGAATACGCAGAGGGACCAGCACACATTTAGAGCAGAGCTCACCTCTGGCTCAGCACCAGGTGGCAGCGGATCTAACTGCCCAGTAGGGCACAGCTGTGCTATCCCCTCCCTGACACCTGCCCTGACCTGAGGCTGATCCAGCCATGCAAAAATATTTCAGTGTCCATTGCCTTGCCAAAAGGACAGAGTCGTCTCTCTTCCAGCGTTATTTGTAATATCCCTTTATTCGCTTCCCAAAATGGCTCTACCGCGGTCTCTATGTCCCGCGTTAGGCCCTAAACACGCTGTCGTTTTTCACTACGAGGGCGGCTCTGGCGAACTCGCGGGGTGAAGTGGCAGATGATCAGCTGACAAATGTTGACCTTTTGCTGCTAACTCTGAGCTATCTGGGGAATGATTCCACGCAGAAAGGGACTCTGCAGGACAAGGCACATCCATAGTCAGGAGCGTCTACAGCATGCTGTCGTCTCCATGGCCCTCCCGGGACAGAGCCGCACGGTCTTTAAAGATATCGTTAAGTAACCAAGTTGTTTAGGACCTGGGGCCTCAGCTGGTGTGGCCATGCGGCGTGAGGGCTGTCGTCCAGGCCATCTTCGCAGTGAGCGGGCGCGGCGCATGGTAACGCAAGTATGCACCATCTGCAAACCGCCTTCACGCACCCGCGCCCTCATCGCGCTACGCCCTGTGACTTCAGTCGCAAATGCTCATGAATATTCGCCCGCGGAATTAATCCGACGTGAAGCCGCACAGAGCTGCAGTCAGTGGCTCTCTCTGCGAGGTTACACCACACAACAAATAAGCTTAGCTGACGGAATGGGGTGCTCGTGAATGACGATTATACACTCTGCATTATAGCCGCCTGCATGGATATGGATGGTTCCAGTGGGCCGTACAGACACTCCCATTCACATCCTATCAGGCCGCTGCCTGCCACTTACACTACCAGCTCAAATACTGAGGCTGAAAACGTAGGCCCTGTTTCCGCAAGGGCCTGCAGGACAATCAATTACCTAAACAAATACGGGACGCGTCGAGAATGTAGTTCTGTTCTATTTCAAGAGAGCCCGACTTCACCGTGAATATGGGAAACACAGCCGCCCAGAAGGAAAAACGGGAGAATATATCGCCCCCTTCCTTGGGGGTGGAGACAGCATTGTCGCGATAATGTGCGGCTGCGCTTCCATCCCCCTCACATCCTTGGCACTGTCTGGCTCAGCGGTGTTAGCAAAGCCTCTTAGCAAGGAGTACTTGAATGGTGGGACTGGTGCTGGGAAAGTGCTTAAGAACTGGTCCCTGTCATTGCTGTTCCTGCCCTATGGATTTATCCACCTCCATAGAGTGCATGTGGTGGCGGTATGAGTATGTTCTTGAAGGCAGAAAAGATCCATAATCCAAAGCCCACTTTGAACCAGATATTAGTTCAAGCAAACAGGCTTGAGGAGAGAGCTCTGAAACTCCATATACTTTATATATATAACCCTAATTAATGTGACCATGGATAATTATAGCCGTGTTCTGTGCTGCAGAGATGCAAAATGATAGCTAAGTGATTAGCAGCAATGACAGCTGGACCACAGGGTGACCCCTATTTCACATTCAGACTCATAAAGGACATGACTGGAACCAGAGCTGGCGGCATCCCCAGAGGAAACATTGCATAACTGTATATCATTGAATCATTTTCATGTGCAGATATATATATATATATATATATACTGTATATTATTTATATACACATTTCATTAATGTTTGATTGTGTTTAAATAAAGTTTTTCAAAATTTTACACTGCATCAAAAAAGGGACAAGCGAAGCCTTGCATCTCTGTGGTTATGGGTTTGAATCCCACTCAAGGCTCTGTGGAGTTTATATGTCCTCTTCATGTTTGTGTGGGTTTCCTTTCACAGTCCAAATATCCAGCTAGGTGAACTGCTGTTTCTAAATTGTCATTAGTGTGTGTGAACAACTGTGTGTCTTGTGACAGACAGTTATCCCACACCAGATGCTGCTATGGTTCATTCCCTGTTTTCCAGAACAGGGTCCAGGCTCACCACAGCCCTGTATAAACAATACGGATGGATGGAATATTGAAAAATAAATAATTGATGTGCAAAGTATGAAAGGTTGGTAATTTAATAAATGTTTCATATTGAAATATCAATCATGTATTCGATTAATGTATTAACATTTAGTAAGATAATATTTAGACAAATATATGCATACAGTATGTGCATGTGAAACAATTAGGATGATCATGCTATTACATTCTGATGTACATAGAATGTACAGACAGTAAATACAGACCATCATTGCACCCTAGTGGCTATGGTGTTAACTAATGCACTGGTCACCATGATGGAAGGGTTATTGGACTTTCTCTGACTTCTCAGAACCTTAAGGGTAAGATCCTCAAGTGGCAGATATGGTCTAATCCACAGAATTATCACTGTTCTGACTTTTGACAGCAGCATCATTTTTAGGGCTGCGATTTGGAGAAGATTTAGAAGCGTGTCCTATCTGATCTGTGCTGTGCCACTTTTATATGTGTCAGAATTGAACGATTTAAAAGAGCTATATTTTGTTAATAGCCCGATGGCCAACTCCTTGCAGTGAAATAAATCGGCTTCAGAAATACAGCATATTGAGACATGTTAATTAAATGTTGATTAAATTCTAATATGTATGAAATGTCAATGTAATGTATGCTGTTCATACCAGTCATATAGCTAGAAGCATGAATGTAATAAAGATATAGGCACAGGTGGATATTTCAGGTCCAGAAAGTAAAAGTCCAGACCGGGATTTTGTTTCAACCAACCAGTTGAGTACTATGTGACTGTGACTCTTTATGCTCACCTGGTTGGTTGAAATAGAATCCTGGTCCTGAAATGTCCACCTCTGGATTTAGGTAAATGTGAGAAGCATTATTTGCACTCAACATTTGTTAAATGTTGTTGGCGTGTCTTATGCCAGTTCACCACTGATGAAAGGACCCTATTTGTTTCGCACCTTTAATAATTATAATGATCTAATCCAAAACTTCTAGTTGAATGCATGAAACACCTGTAACATATATATGCACCCATCCATCCATTTTCCAAACTGCTTATCCTTCTGGGTCGTGGGGGGTCCGGAGCCTATCCCGGAAGCTACGGGCACAAGATGGGGAACAACCGAGGATGAGGGGTCACCCTACCATAGGGCACACGCACACGTATGGGCAATTTGGTGACTTCAGCTAGCCTCAGTTCAATCACCCAGAGGAATCACCACGACAACATGGGAAGAACATGCAAACTGCACACGCATGGAACTCAGGCACAGATTCAAACCCGGGTCCCATAATATAAGATAATTACAGACAAACCTTGAATATCCTTCTGGCCCTAGTAAAGTAATCTAATGGAATGATTTGCATGTTCAAAAAAAAACTGTGAGGATTGCCTTGCCAAAAGGCAGATAGAGAATCCTGAATATTGAATCTTGATTGAAGAGTGATCATCAGAAATCCCTCACTGTCATGTTGCTCAACTGTCACTGGTTTTATGATTTTCAGAGATTTTTTCAAACCCCTTATATTAGCTGGAAAACGATCTGTCTCACTCAGATCCACTACCATTTGTTGATATTCATTCACAAGTCACCGCTGTTTTACCAATTCTAGTGGTGCCTTAATGAGTCATAAACTGCCACTAAAATGAATGAAAGACTGAACACTAGCAGGCTGTACGTTGTATTTATGCATGAATGTGTGTTTATGTTTCTATGAATGTGTGTGTGTGTGTGTGTGTGCGAACAGGTATACCTATCCTTATGGGGACACAATGTCCCCATAACGTGATAAATA
>JABFEB020000008.1:13911162-13931268 GCA_019775895.2 Stomatorhinus ivindoensis | reverse complement strand
CCCCCCCCCCCCCCCCCCCCCCCCCCCCCCCCCCCCCCCCCCCCCCCCCCCCCCCCCCCCCCCCCCCCCCCCAACACGGCTCCTACAAGACCCAGCTGCCAGTAATTACTGTCAGCTAAACCCAGGCTCTCCCTGGGGTTTAAGGTGCACTCTTACGCTAAGGTAAGGGTGATAAGAGGATTCTGCTGCTACTGCCTACGTCAGTGTTTCCCACCCGGGTCGCTGGGGACCCCCAGACAGTTCACGTTTTTGCTCCATGGTAGGGAAACTGGGAGGGAGCAAAAACATGGACTGTCTGGGGGTCCCCAAAGACCGGGTTCACCGGCTTACGTGACTATGGTCTCCTAAACCAGACGCAGGATCTGACCGCTGCCCATCTGTCTGGCTCAACCCAAAAGGTCCTGCACTGACACGACACAAACCTCACAGTGACACCATCTTCCAACCACATTTTCACTACAGTGTCGCAGTGTTCCCCAGAATGAAGAGGGCACACCCTGGATGGAATGCCATACTGAACGCCATTAAACTAACTGAATGTGTAGCTCCTGCCAATTTATTTTGGTGTTTGACTGATGCTTAGGAACAGCCGATCTATTTACTCAGGAAGACCGACAGATCTATGTCCTTGGGCTAGGTAATTCTGTACTCAAGGGAGACAGGCAGGCGCTATGGCTTTGAGGCAGATATATATTTTCTTGAACCTGTCCATCTTGACTTGTCAAAGACACCTTAACGATATTCACTGAATCAGAATTTTATTCATATGAAGATGAAGCTGTGATGGCTTCCTCCCAGGCACACTTGCATGTACGCACAAATTAATGTTCTGGCCACCTGCCACCTCCCAGCAGATCTGCCTGGGGCCTGGATTCATTAAGCAAGCCACGCCCCAGGTGTACTAATGAAGCAACACAGATGAAACTCAGCGACAGTAACCAGGGCAACGGAGCCGAATTCGTCTTTGAGCAGGTAGCACAATGGGGCCTTAAAATACCGCTTGCTTCTCCCAAAATAAGTTAGCATAAGTTAGCATTGTCTTATTTTAGCTTTCGTTGATGGTGCACAAAATGCATGAGCGCACCGCGTCAGCACTGCAGGTTCCCCGCGATTGATCACCCCTGAGTCACACGCGCATCAGCCTGCCGCGTAGCCCAGGCTGCACCCAAACATTCTGTCATCCACATATGTCATCAAAAACACAGGAATAACTGTCAGGAGTCTCCCCCAGAAGCCTAGCTGTCTGCCCCAACTATACTTTTGCTAAGCTGCTACACAAACACGGCCGCCCAGCAGACAATGTATACTGAGCTTTGAATCATATTAATAATTCACAAGCCGGTCGGGTCAAAACAATCAATAATTTAACTACCCGGAGCTTTTAGTAGTCATGGCGACACTGAATGGAGCTGAATAATGTGACACTAAGTACAATCCTACATGTCGTGTTGATATTTGTAACCTGACGCTATTATGATGCAGCTGACGTGTTGTTTTGTGCATTAGTAACATTAACGTCAAACTGCCGACATTTATATTTAGTTCTACATTTATTTATTTCACCGATGCGTTTGTCCAATGTGACATACAAGCAAAAATACATTAGAAGGTTGATACATGTGATCTCCACTGGGAAACACAATCAAAAGCATTGTATATGACATACTATAGGAATCAACACCAGAACTGTTTTCCAGCAAAAATTATAACTACACATGCTTAACTGTTTAATTATTGAATGGGGGGGAGTAGAAATTGACTGTGGTATATTCTTGATATTGATATTCTGGAGTGATTGATCTATGTTCTCAGGAATGACAAATCTGTCTACTTTTTCTAGTATAATTGGTTCTTTAGCCATTGCTCAGTCCCAGATTACTGGTAGATTGTGGCATTACTGACTGGCATTACTAACTGGCAACTGGAGGGTGTGTTAGTGCATAAGCACTACTCTAACTGGCAGTGGTGTGAGTCTGAGGCCCACACACACACACACACACACACAAACATACAGGACTATGCAAAAGTCTTAGTGCTTCAAACGAAATGATGTTTAAATGATCTTCATGCTGGTGTAAAACTATAATATTATGCCTGTCATTTGTCAAAGTGTGTTAGCTTAGCCATTTGAAAACTTCTGCTAAAATCACCCTAGGATTTGCATCAACCATCCAATATGGCCGTGTATTTTTTTGACTTGACCACTAACACACTTCATATAGGTAATCAATAGTCCATCCATCCATTTTCCAACCCGCTTATCCTTCCGGGTCGCAGGGGGTCCAGAGCCTATCCCGGAAGCAATGGGCACGAGGCAGGGAACAACCCTGGACGGGGGGCAGCCCATCGCAGAGGTAATCAATAGTTCAAGAGTTATTTAACTATTTAAGATAATTGATCAATTGAGCCGTTGGTGAAATTTAACAAATACATGGAATGGCTGAGGTGCCTCTGAGGAGAGGTTTGGGAATTGAAGCGGTGTTCATCTCGCCACCCAAGAGGGTGTCAGTGAATTTTTGTAGGAGAAGAAATTCTTGTTCGATTTTATTCTATTACTATTAACTTGCATTGACAGTAATTTAAATTGTGTTTATTTTTCTAAGAAAATATACATTTACTACCCAGATAAATATCTTAAAACATTTTCTTTGATTGCGATGGTTTGGTGCCCCATCCTGGGTTATTCCCTGTCTTGCCCCCATAGCTTCCAGGACTGGCTCTGGACCCCCCGCCACCCTGCATAGAATAAGCAGGTACAGAACATGGATGGATTGATGCCATTTGCACAGTACTGTATGTAAACAGTGTGTCTGTGTGTAAGCCAGCGCGTATAAACATGAGAGACAGTGAGATCCGGTTTGTTTGAGCCCATCGGTGTGTTAATGCCCCAGTGTCCCTCACCCATCCTTGGAGAGGTGGTGTCTGAAAAAGTCATTTGCAGCCAGTTTGATGGCCTTCTCTGGCGTCACCAGGGTTAGGTTCACAGCTGCCCCTGAAAGACAGCAATCATTGCTGGGTCTCAGAAGAAAGCGGACAATAGTGCTTCTCGCCCATTGATCCCGGTCCCTGGCCCCTTACCTCTGTACATCCCAAAATAGCCCTCCGATCGGATGGTCTTGATAAGGCAGTCTGACCTGCAAGGCAGGCACAAAACAGGGGCGACATGGTTGGACAGATGGACCAAATGACGTTGCGCGATAAATCAAATGTAAGGGATGCCGTGTGGGCAGGTACTGCTAGCTGTCCCTGAATCTGCTGCCGCTACTGGATGACAACAAAAACGGGGGCAGATGAAGGTGACAGCCATAGACGACTCTATGCTTCACTTACGGGAGGTGCAATGTGAGAGAGCCTAATCCGTCATCCAGATAAAAAAGTAAGTACATTTGCAACAAATTATTATTACACATTGATATGACTAACACAAGCTACATTTCAAATCTAATACAACTGTCTAATATGATTTTATTGCACTTAAAATGTTCTAATAGAATTTTCACCGGACCAGTAGGGGGTGCAATTGCATCCTGTGCACCCACTGTAAAATTGCCCATGGTTACAGCCAATACAGTTAGTGTGAGATGCAGTTAGATGCTGTAACAGGGTCCATAGTATATGCCATTTACTAGGCACACAGCCTGACTAAAATAGCAGATGCATTACTGAAGCGTGTCACGCATGAGCACAACCCTAAGCAATGCAGTATACAACCAAAAACAGTTAAACCACAGGGCGGTGGCACACTGGTATCGCCATAGTGATCGAAGTCTGAGTGTGGAGCTGCTTTGAACTGTGGTGATAAACCCTCAGGGTACTTCTGGGTTTGACAGGTCTGAGGCTCTTGGAGGAGGCCAGCTGCCTGCTAAAACTCATCTGCACACGCAACCGTGGGGCATCGAAGGGGAGACTGTACATACATGCTGGAATAGAGGCGTGACCCATTCTGCTGGTTCTGGAGGCGGGTCTTGGCCAGGTCTATGGGAAACACACAGGTCACCCCGATCAGCCCTGCAATGCCCCCATTGATCAACTTGGCAGGCAAACTGGAGGACAAGAGAGACAGAGTTCAGGCACATCCTGCTCAACGTCAGTGCAGAGTAGCAGTGAGCTTGGAATTTTACCCTGTTAAATACCATTACCTAGTGATGGCTAAATGAAGCTTCATGAACCATTTGCTGTTTTTTGACCCCACTAGATTCCACTCCTGGTTTGCTTTGGGGCAGGCTCTGAGCCCTTTCTGAAGAGAGAGCCCCATCTAGTGGAACCAGAAAATACAGCAAGTGGTTCATGAAGTTTAATTTGCCATCACCATCATGACCCATGACCAACAACTTTCTGTCACTATAACATACTATTCCCACCTAATTTACTTCATTAATTGTAACTTGTCATTTAATATAGTGCTTAGGTGGGGGTAGTGACCCTGATATTTTAGCTATGAGCTTTTAACAAATTGGATATGAACAGTAACAAAACTGTCAGATCCTTTAATATAATGTTACAGAAGCTTGACTCCTGAATGTCAATGAGCTGTGTAATGAGCTACGATAAAATAAATAAACCTGACACACACTATAATATTTAAATCAGCACAGTCTGGTATTAATAAGGGCTAAATCCATCCCTCCATCCATTTTCTACCCCCACATTTCTTGCGCACCGAGCCATCACAGGCCGCACACACCATTCACACATACGTTTACTTAAGGGGCACATTCCTGTATCTCTCATCTGCAGTTTCGCTTGTTTGTGCGCTGGCCATGAACAATTAAACAGGGATGATTCTGAAGCTTGCGGAACGAACACAGAAACACAGATGCGTGAGCCAAGGACAATGCTGATGAAAAATCATATAATATTTAAATCTTTAATATTAAAAGTCTAGGCTTGCGGTGTGGCACGTATCTTCATCTCGCATGTCGGCCATCTTTTTGACAGTGGAACCTCATGTTTCTCGCAGTAATGTTTAAACTATTCAGTGCCTTTAATTTGGCACTTTTAATAATGGGTCCAAAACCTAGTGCTCCCAGTGCATTCGGTAGTAACTTTTTACATAGAGGAGCATAATTTAAATGGTTTGCATATTATATTAAAAGATTTTGACAGGTAATAAAAAAGTAAATTTGACATGCAACGTGTACAGTACTGTACTGCATGTTTAGAAATGAATAATATATAGACATTTTATGTTATCGTTCAGGCTAGCAGACTTATTGGTAGAGGTTAGGGGAGCCCAAGTATTAAATGCGAATTATCACACTCGTGGGGACCTAACAGCCCTACCCACCTTGTGAAGGGGTTACTGTGTAGTCATTCTTTGATATGTTATCTGTTATATCTTGTGTGCAGGTTTCTAGATACTTGTTGAGTTGGTCTACTTAGGATGTTTTTAATTCTCTAGCCCTATTCTAAAAACACACGGCTAGGCCCTTTACAGGGGCCCAGCGCCTAATCGTGCAGCGGACTGTCTGCAGCCCAGCCTACACGGCTGGCTTCACCTTCACGCAGGCCTCCCACCCCTCAGTCTCACTGCCAGGCGGTCAGGGACCCCCCCACCAACCGAACACCACGACAGATTCTCAGACGAAAATAAAGTGGAGCATCTCTCACATGGCCTGGGCGTGTGCCCAGCGGCGAGTGCCGGCGTGAACCCGGCTAGATGATCGAAGCCTGCGTGATTATGGTGACGGAGGGTGCTCTACCTCCAACAGGGCCTGTTTTATTCCAACTAAATCTAAACAGCTTTAAAGTCCTTCTTTAAAATCCATCCATCCAACCATTTAAATGAAAATGTCAAACTGGATAAATGCACATATCTCTTACTTAATTTTCCGGCTAATTAAGACTAATTAATTAAAAACGCCTCCCCTGACAGTTTGCACTTACCTTATCTGCTTGTCAGCCATTTATATTGGACCCCTTTCAGCGCGTCAGGGTGCTGAGCCGTGTACTGCGTCGCTCGATAAGCGTGACTCGCAACACTTCGGCGGGACCTGCGTCAGTCGGGCCACTTATCAGTCAATCGACCCAGGAGTGTGAGTAAGTGCCTTTAAGGTCGTCTATTTGGTCTGAGTGTCAGCCGCTTTGTTTGTCAACCTGCCGCATCAGTCTGCTTGTGCGGGGCCGCTGGTCAGAGCCGTTCCTGAAAGAGAAAGACGGAGAAACCAGACTGATTCAGGCACGTCTCCTGCCACTGAACGGCTGCCGGCTTTGACCATGGCCTCCCTCCCGACCCTCCTGGCATTTCTCTGACCCCCCCTCCTCCCCAACCTGCATACTTTCCAAACCGCTCTCCCCGACCCCAAATCTGTCACCGAGGCGTCCATCTGGTGCCACAGGAGGACTGAGCGCTGGAGCATTAGGCTATAGCACCGATGCTCTAGCAAAACACTCCGCCGTGGGCTGAGCCTCTCTAAGCAAATGCAGGATTTCACCACATTATGTACTGTAAGCTAATAACAGCATCCATACATCTCTCTGTGTTATACAGTGTGAATTTCAACATCTAATTTATCCACCTGAATATTAGTCAAAAATAACCAGGCATTAACTGCTACGTGAGCATAATACAAACCTGAAGCTTGGTGACCATGACTTTGCTATGCTAATGCATCTTTGAAAAAATACAGTTGTAAATACTGTATGATTTAATATTTAATATTTCATGATGACAATAATGTGCTTCTGTTTAGACTAGTTTAATTCTAATACATTATTATCCAAGTATGCTTCTTCTGGGTTCAGCTTAATAATCAACAGAGCATGTACTAGATATACTAGCCTACTACAGTACCTACATCTCACTTAGAATGAACACAACCACAGACACGACCATTGGGTTTCTCCGCTACCCGTGTTGATGCTCTCGAGTCTGTGCTGCAGACATGTGCGCGGCAGTTTGGCATGCAGCGTCTGGTGTACATTAGACTCCTTGAGCAGAAAAGGGTCTTTCCTGTTTCCTGTATTTTCCACCCCTTCTCTGCACCAATCACAGCGTCGCCAGTCCACTTCTCCGCCTCTCGCTGTATATTCACACCAGTGTTGACACTGGCTTAGCGTTTCCTCGCCTGATAACACACAGTTGTAGTTGCATTTCCTCACACACGGCATATCGAGTGAGAAAAGTACAGCCGCCTCATCCCTTGGCCCTTGTGTTCCACCTGCTTGTTCATTTTATTTGCCGGCCAGGTCCCGCTCGACTTTACAGACTCTGTAAAGCTTGATGTGTATCTAAAGAGGAATGAAGCAGCAGACAATAGAGTAACCAACTTAATTGTGCTTGCACCCCATCAAGGCCACTCCGGACAACTATTGTAACTAACAGTAATACTAATAATAAGCATAATCCACCCCCCCCACGTGCAGAGTCGCGAGAAGCCTGAAGCTACTCCCAGGAAGCACATGGTACGAGGCAGGGAGACTCGCTGGATAGGATGGTGTCGCGGAGCTCAATCCACACACTATGAGCAGGCCCGACTGCAAATTTGAATTGTTGGGTGGACCACAGATCCTCTAGAGGGGCCGGGGTTAAAGGTTGCGGGTCAGATTTCATAGCTTCGGCTATTCCACTCTTCCCACGGCTGGCAAGTGGGCCAAGCTTATGATTGGATAGAAGCTAGGCCTGACATCAACCGATTTAGAGATAAAAATTCACCTAACCAGGGCTCACATCCATGACGGTATGAGACCACAGTGCTACCCGCTGAGCTAAAGAGCAACGTTGATAATCGTCGTCGTCATCATCACTCCCAATACCTCAACATGTCAGTCTGTCGTTCCATGTGGCTTTCAGAACCAGAGCCTGATGAGAAACACTCTTAATCATCCTGACGGCACATGCCAAACTGCAATAGCAAAGCGGAACAGTGGTCGATCGTCGAAGCTCTCTGACACAGAGGGACAGACACTTAACGGTACGGTTGCTAAGCAGCACAACATTACAGCCTCAGAAATTACTAAAAAGAACCAAATCAGCATCTCTGTGACCCAGTTTCCACAAAATTTGTAGCATTGTCAGATTCACCAAGCCCAAATTCATACAAAAACCCCTTCGATCTGAGGCAAACACAGAAATATCCGGCCATAAGCACGAAACCCGGACCCTTGAGCATCTGAAAAAGTATTATTGTCTAATGAGTCATTTTTCACACTTCTTGCTACATCCAGATGGATTTACACTTTAATAAAGCCAAAGGATACCTTCAATTGACAATATCTTTTTGTAAGGTTGGCCATCTTGCGGGAATCATTATGTCTGATGACCTTTAGATCTGATTTTCTGGTACTTTAATTGCTGAATAATATGCGGTCATTTTACAGATCCTTTATCGGAATTTTTGAAGCACAAAATGCAAAGTAGATTTTCACATCCTTCATCCTTCAAACAACTAGAGGCCTTTCTTCTTGAAAAGTGGTCCAATATCCCTCTACACACAGTTCAGGACTTCAGTCCGAAATGGACTGAAAACGGTTCTCAAGGTAAAATGTCGCCCTTCTCCTTTTTAGCATCTCATTTTTTGTGTTTCTATTATATGTAATTCTTCTGTTGCACTTCTGCTCCTTTGCTGTGTAGATGTTGTGTAGATGTTATGTCGGTCCTGCTCCAGCACTGCTTACACTTGTACCTGGACATTCACTGGAAGCTAAATGACTCCTTGACAGCTGGATGTTTGTAGTTAAGCTATTTGCTTCACTTGTATGTCGCTTTGGACAAAAGCATCTGCTAAATATATTAAATGTAAATGTAAATATGTTTCCCGCTACCTAGAAATTGATCTTTTCATGATTTACAAGCATTGTACCCTCAACACATTAGGCCTGATTGAGCTATTAATTGAATAAGCACACAGTTCAGATCATATTAAGAGTGTTGGGGGAAAAAACAGTATTAGTCAATGAATACAAACGATGTTTTTATTTCTTCATTTTCACCTTGTTGTGAATTATTTATCTAATCAACAGTGATTATATACTTAGTTACTCAGCACCAAAAGACACTAATACCCATTTAACAACCATAAGGAAACAAATTTTTGATAATTTTTTTCACTCTTCATCAATTCTCAACAGATTCAGAGCTGAATAGTTTAATAAAACCATTTTACAAAAAAATGGGCCCAACCAGTAAGGCGGGCTTGCAAAATCCCGGGATCACCGGCATTTCACACCTGCACCTATTCAGCCAACACAGAAGTGCTAAAGACTACAGAAGCCACAGCCCCAAGCAGAATTAGTCCCCACGGGTGTCTCTGTGCTACCAACATGCAAGACAGGAAGTCATATCGGCAAAACAGGGACAACACTCTGTCCACTGTTCATCTTCAAAATGAATACACAATATTTAAACACAACAAATTTTAAGAGTTTAAATCAATCCCTGTTTCATAATACATCTATTATAAAAATAACTGAGCCTCATTCCAGTCAAGCCCTTATCGGTCGGCTCGCCCACTCCGATATCCGCCTATTGTGCTGATGTTTGAGTCTGTACAGGGGTTGTGGACTCGCAGTTCAGGTAGACCAACCGACAACAGCAGGAGGAGTTCCTACAGAAATGCACACCCAGAAACATGCCAGCAGAGGTGTGTGCTATCTCTGTCCCAAGTACAGCTCAACAGCCAGAACCACAGCGATGTAAAGCCTGCACGATTTACAAGGGATCGCTGGACAAGCAGCACTAGCTGGGCATTATGACCATAGTAAGCTGTCCAGTGAATAGTACCGTATTCTAGAATTAAGACCCGATATCCTATAATGGGGTGGTGCAGCATCAGCACTGTCACCTCACTGGGATCTGGGTTCGAGACTCCCTGCAACCCTGTCTAGGACAAGCAGTTTCAGAAGATGGATGGATGGACCCTATAATGACCTGCTCAAAGACACCATAACAACAATCTCTGCTCACAAACCGACTTTGATAACAAACCCAGTTTAACCTTCATTCGGGAAGCGATCTTTGAACTGTCCGTGATGAGGAGTGAGGATTCCATCGACCAATCAGCAGACACTTACCTACAAAACAACTCCCCCTTGCCCCCCCCCCCCCCCCGGCTGTAATCCTGCTAACATCCACTTTTCCCGTTTCATTCTCCACGGCAAACAAAACTGCTAATGGTGTAAAATTCGACCGAGTGTTAACACCACTGCCAACTTCTCCCTGCAATTAGCAGCCTCCGGCTACCCATAATGCCCTGCTTGTCTTCCGCCCACTGGGGACTCTCAGCAAAATCCAGCCAATGGTTAATACCTCCCTACTGATTTATATCTGAACAGGAACAGCAGCAAAAACACACACGACCCCAACACGAGCAAACTCAGCTGGCTGTTGCCTGGCCTCTTTTGTTCCTGCTTTTCTGTTTGTGTGTGTGTGTGTGTGGGGGGGGGGGGGGATTCTTTATCAAGAACCATGCTTTATGTGTGACCATGCATGAGGGAAAGTAAGACGACAAGGAAGTGGAGCGAGGAGGAGAGGAGAGGCAGGGGCAAGGCCGAGTTAATATGAGACAGCTCATTTCTTGTTTGAAGACAGACAGGAGTAATGGAGTGAATAGGGAATGAGCGTACGCTGTGAGTGTGTGGCTGATTAAAAGTACGCTCTCTCCACTGTAGCCTTACACCAGCCAGAGCAGGGCTTGAGTATTAAGCTTCAGAGATGGGTTTTGCTACAGCACACAGAGGAAAGCAAGGCAGAAAGAGGGCTGACAATTGGAGGATAGTTTTCTTTCTCATTTCCTCATTTTCACTTTCTTTTTTCAGCAAGCCTTCTCTAACACTGCGTAGGACTGAGTGTGTCATATTGTGCCCACATGTGTGTACCGGTATTTACACAAGCATTCACCACTTCAGGCGTGTGAATGGCTGCCTCAGTGTGTCGCTGCACACGCTTGTTCATGAATGTGTCTCTGAGTGTCTGTTTGAGAATGAGTGTCTATGTAGAAATATATGTTTCTGAATATATCTGAGTATATCTGTCTATGAATGAGTGTCTATGTGTAAATGTAAGTCTCTGATTGTATCTGAGTATCATTGTCACATCTTTATTAACTATTTTGTATACATTGTGACACATTACCACCTGGGGAGTTGCTATTTCAATTTTGTTGTGCTGTCACGAGCAATGACAAAAAAAGATCTGAATCTTAGTTCTTGACCGTGGAGGTGTCTCCGGTAACTGCCTCTAGGCCGAGTACAACCAGCTGTCCCTAATCTGACTCTCTCAACCAGGGGTAATGAGGTACCGTAGTGACAGGTACCATAGTGACAGGTACCATAGGGACAGGTACCATAGTGACAGGTACCATAGAGACAGGTACCATAGTGACAGGTACCATAGTGACAGGTACCATGTGCCATGAAGCTGTAGCCAAAAACCAACCGAGTGTGACCTCCGACACCAAGAGAGATCCTGGCCCACAGACTCTGAACCAGTTCTGGTGTTCAGCTCACCTCACTAACACGTCCATGCAATCCAGCCTAGAGCCCTCACAGAAGCTCAGTGTTAAAGTCTGCCTCTGCTGATAGAGCAGGAACAGAGAGCGGCATTGTGGGATGGGTCGAGAGAGCAAGGTCCAGGACAAATCTGCTAATGCTGCCCCTTCACTCCCACGGGAACGAGGTTAAAACTCTAATCCCAACCCTTTCTGGTTCCATTTCATTCTGGGGTCTTGACCTTTGTACTTCTCTCTGTCTCCGTGGCATTTTTAATATGTCATATCCAGGGATCTCAGCTAAAAAGCGGCCTCAATCAACTTTCCTCAATAAAATTTTAAGCCTACTTTCTTACAGAATGGGATTTGTCAAGTTTTTTTTCCTGTCCGGACTGAAATATAATATACAATTTAATCCATAATGTGTGACTGCCCCCCCAACCCCACTCAACAACTATACCATCTCATCAAGTGTGTCACACTCTGCTGCAGTGTTTCTGACCCCGCCCTCAGCAACCCTCAGACAGCCCACCTTTTTGCTATCGGGAGCTGGAAGGGAGCAAAAACGTGAGGGTCCCTGAGGAATGGGTTGAGAGACACTGCCCAGCTGTCTGTCAAAGTGTGTGCTGGCACTGACTGAGTGACACACCACGTCAGGCCCTGCCGAGTCATACATCGCAGTGTGGTACTCACTGGCTGAGTGACACACCACATCAGGTACTCACTGGCTGAGTGACACACCACATCAGGTACTCACTGGCTGAGTGACACACCACGTCAGGCCCTGCCGAGTCATACATCGCAGTGTGGTACTCACTGGCTGAGTGACACACCACGTCAGGCCCTGCCGAGTCATACATCGCAGTGTGGTACTCACTGACTTCCAAACTCAGAATGTGTTAACTGACTCCAGTCTTCAAAAGCTCTGAGGGTCAGGCTGAAGAAGAACATAGGCAAGGAATTAAAACAGAAAAATGACGGACCATTTATAAGGAAGTAAATTCCTATCAAAATTCAAACACAAGTGCAAATAGAACTTCCATTTCATATCTGTGTAAACTACCAAAAGGAAATTCTATGGCATGCCTGAACTCTCATTTTTTTCATTAGATAAGATTAAATATAAATTCACACTGGACATTCACTACCAAATGAGAAATAAGAGTTCATCGTTCTATATGGGTTAACTGTACCAATATTAAATCAAGAAAGTACCACAGCACTGGCTTCCTGTTCCTTGCTGAGAGTGAACTAACCCAAAAATCCTCGATCCGCTGTCTGCATTCCAACTTCCTGCATGCCATGTTCCTCCAATGGAAATGTTCCGTTCACCGCAGGTGGGTTTTCAGGGCAGCAAATGGGAGTCTCTTGTCAAAGTCCAGGGTGATGCACATTTTTCCAGAAGCCTACTTGCATATTTTACTGTTTCATGTAGGGTAACAGGCTTGAAATGCAATACTTGTTCTGTCCACAAGGGGCACATCTGACACCCATTACCCATCCTTTCCTCCCCTGCCCTTATGTGCAGGAAGATGTTTTAAGCTCAGGGTGCTTAAAGTCGGAATTGACCATTGATTGTTTATTACTGGCAGTTCTGTAGTCCATTTGCAGATGTCATCATAAAGTTGCCTCTGAACCATTGTCAGATAACATAATGCTATTGGTCTCTTCGACCAAAACTATATGTGTGGGCAAGCTGCCCACAGCATCCTGATACTGCACTACCACCGACAACCAGAGGGGGCGCCGAAGCACCCTCAGCAACCCCACTTCCAAGGCTATGGCCCCTGGCAGAACCCTTGTCGCACACATCTCTTTAAACATGGGACAGCATTTCTCTACTGCCCCTCTCAAACTAAAAATGCTACACAGCCAGTGAGACTAGCCGTGAGAGTCACTGCCTGAGGGAGCCTTGGAGATCTCCCCAGAGCCCTCAGGTCTGCAGCAAACCCATGAGCTGCTGACTCCCAGCAAAGACTACAGATTGTTAACTAACTCCCATCTCTGACCAATCCCCCAAGGCGCACTCAAATGCACATATAACTTGTAAAGCAAACACAAATAGACACACTGGGTTTACATCAACAAAACAGCACCTCCTAAACTGGGAGGAAGCATGACGTGTAGAGAATGTCTGTACCTGTATGTGACAGCAGCCTCCTCTCCTCCCTAACACCCTCTCTGATTGGTTATCCATGGATGGGGAGTGGCTAGGCTTTTGCACACTCACAATCCATAACATGTGTCTGCGGGCCTACGTCTTTGAGTGTGTGCCAGTGTGGGAGATAAGCAGAGGTCCTTCCAGTGACCCACTGTACTGCAGCGCACTGTAACTTTAACAGGCATCCTGCTCAGAAAATGGGCAGCGCCTCAAATGCTGAGTGAGAGGCTTTGCGTCAAAAGGAAATAAAACAATCAATTAAAAACTTTCAAAACAATAGATAATTTGACACATGCTGAGCTATGCTATATACTCTGCTGTACAGTGCTGATATTATACTAAGGTCACTGTCTGCATTTAGTAATATACTGCACTGTACAACTGCCCTGCATAGTACATCATACTGCAGGTTAGGAGACAATACTGTACTATAGTCTAACATTAAAATAAATTTTATTGATCCTGGGGAAAATTCATGCAAGATAGACATGACCCAGGTGGTGATCAAACTCCCCATGTTGACATTATAAGTACTACACTCTAACCAGCTGAGCTAATAAACCCAACTGACATCAACAGCATCAATCTGAAACACAGATCAGCCCCCCCGTCAAATGAAATATTCTGAATATGTGCATGTGTGCGCATGTGAGTCTGTGTGTGTGTGTGTGTGTGTGTGTGTGTGTGTGTGTCTGTGACCAAATGTCCCCCACAATGTAAAAAAAGATCATGTTATTTTGACGTTCTGTGGGTAGGACTGGGTGGGGGTTAGGGTCGTCATGTGGGGATTAGAGTTTTCCCTATAGAAATTAATGGAGTCTCCCCACAAAGATATAATTACAAACCTGTGTGTGTGTGTGTGTGTGTGTGTGTGTGTGTGTGCATGTGTGTGTGTGCGTGTATGTTCTCCGTAGACTGAATTGAGGCAGAGAGAAGCTGGAGCAGAGAGGATGTCACTGATAGCCTTTGTCAATGTCGCACCCTGGGAAAGAGGAGAACACAGGAACCTGAACCAGTGACAGGGCAGGTGTGCCGAGGCCCCCAGGGGCTGGGGAGGGACGCTTTAAGGTGACCGACTCTCTGCCTGAAGCTGGGGATTTTTTATGTGATGTCTCAAAATAAAAACATTTATACCAACGTTCTCATGAAGAACTGTAAGATAATCACTGTTTCTAGATCTTCCGAAATTCTAATATTACTATTATTATTCTGTATCCCTTTTACATAAAGGAAATGTTATATGCATAACATTTATATATGACATAACAGATCAAAAGCAGCTGATTTTAATTGATATTAAGTATCAAAAAAGGCAGTCATTGTGCTTCAGAAAGTAACTGAAGGAACATGGACCTAATTTTAATGAAATTTAAACATCAACGCGTATCAGATGTTTTGAGCCAAGCTGCATTTCTGACGTGGTTGTATCCAGTGGAGTTATCAATCGCCGGCCTTCTCCTAGGATGATGCCAACCATGTATAAGACACAACTGGAGAGGACTGCACCACAGTCAGGTGGGGTGGGGGAAGTCAACATTGGATTAAAATGGCTCAAAAAGGTTTAGTTCAGAATGATAAGATTTAACTCTTCATCATTTAATCTTGCAAAACTTACTCAACATTTTAGCATAAGCGGACTGTACTAACATTTTCCCTATATTTCAAAGATCACAAATATCCCTGTTTGGTTTCTTCAGCTTGCAGCTAATTCGTTAAGTTATTCAAACAGCACTCCGTCACTATAGGACAATACAGTCACCACGGATCACCCCACGGAGACATGATAGCACCAGTGATGTCACGGCAACACCCAATGCCTGGTACTGCTTCCGCTGCTCCCGTCTTTCGAAACATTTCCCCTCTGCAATCCCAAAAGCTGACGGGGTGACACCGGCAAACTCGTGAGTTCATGAAAAGTCTCCTTGAAAGAGGCGAACAATCGTGCATTTGGCGCCGAGTATGGAAACAGATCAAGGCAAACGTTTACGAGAGCCTCTTATGCTTATAGAATTCAATGACCACACCAGCACTGTGTGAGTTTTCCTGTGATTTGGGATTGAGGAATTCCGGCCAAAGGCCAATTGATGGAGTAAAAAGTGCAGCTTTCCAGTTCAAACTGAAACGGAAAGGAGAGATGAAAAGGGGGAAGTATTATCACATGAATAAGTTCCTCTCACTTCTTCTCAAGGTTTTCGCTTCTTACAGTTTCCCAGTCTTCTCACTCGTTCCCTCTCAGCCCTCTCTCTTGCTCACCCATGCTCTGTGGTCACACTTGAGACACTTTGGTTGAAGGGCATGAGCCCACGTGCATGAACCTCCACTCCTGATAACCCAGAGCACAAAGCTCACCCATTTGCTCATTTACACTCTTCGCTCATTCACTAGGCCGGCCTCCATTAATTCCCACAGCCGACCTCTTCATTCATTCAGCAGGCCGATCTCATTCATCCGTGCAGCTGGTAGCACTTTGCTTAAGAACAGGACTCTCCTTAGGATTTGAATGCAGGGCTTCCTTGTCACAAGCCCGCGGCGCAGCCTACCCCCCAATCGCTGGCCTACCCCCCCCCACTCTGTAACCCGAATGAAGACAGTACTGACCGTCACCGTCTTGCTGCAAGCCACTAACGTCCACGTTGTAGTCAAACAAGTCTTACGCTGCCTTTGCTTTCAGCAAACAAACAGACCCCCAAGCACATTTAACAGGATATGCAATAAGAACAGAATTACTGATTATCCCGCGGCGGGGGGCATTTCATCAGCTTCCCGTAAGTACTTATCCAGTAAAGCGAGTTTAATTGACATGGACCTTCTAGTGAAAAAATTTAATTCAAGTAGAAAATGTTGCCAGTTAGAAATAGCTGAGGTAGCAAAACACTCACATGACCTGTGAACGCAAGCAGAGTAATATGGTCATAATAGTGATGAGAAAAAGACAACAGCCACATTAAAAGAGCAAAGATAAGCTGACCTTCGAGCTCCATTCATGGCTAATAAATGGCCAGTCAGCGATTGTGGCAGGAAGCACGGCCTGGGAAGGAAGAACTGAGCCATCGTACATGTGGGACAGGATGCCAGTCAATCACAGGGTGCCCCCCCAATATGCGTTCATGCTAAGGCTATGTCAGAGACAGCAGGTCACAGGGACAACATGTCACATGTCAGTAAAAGGCAACAAACAGTGGGAGAATGAGCAGACTCTGCTAACACAGAAGCAAGGATGCGTTCGAGCGCAGAACCCTGGAAGGGGCGATCCTACCTGCCAAACTAGCAAGCCACAAGAAACATGCACCCCTCCCTGACAGATAAAGAACTGGATTAAAAGCCCCCAAACCGGGAAATCTGAGGCCATCCTGCCACCAATTAATCGAGCATTTTAACTGATGCCTCTGTTTTTAGTGATTAATTTCCTAAAGTTGTGCATCTGTAATTTAGTTAATATTTAACATATCACAATCTAATACAATGCAGATTATGTTTCAAACCGTTCTCACAGGGTCAACTGCCTGACTCCAATGCACTTCAGCACAAACAAATCTTGAATAGCATAGAACATGAACACATCAGTGTCATAATTGGTATTTATTAACCAACAAAGGACTGAAGTGCCTGGGCACATTATCACCTGAAATGGAAATACGACACCATTTACAAACAAGAAATTTTAGGACTGTAATGTATAACAACAATATAAGTGTTCCACAGCGAGATGCAGTGGCAGCAGGCTGGTAGCACTGTTGCGTCACACTTCTTGCTGGGGGTTTGAATATTGACCCCATTCTCTTCGTGTGAAGTATAAATGCCCCCCCCCCCCTCCCATGTCCTCCTGTAGTCTAAAGACATGGCACTTTAGTGCGTAAATGCATTATGATGGGTTGGCATCCTGCACAAGTGTACTTTGCTGCGTCGGATAAACTCCCCCGCCCCTCAACGCTGTCCGGGCTAAGTCGTGGGATGAACAGATTTTAATGCATGGCGCGTGCATTACCAAATGCGAACTGTCAAAGGTGCAGATTTACCCCTTGGCCCTTCTCTCGCGCTTTACACGAGCAGTCGCGAGCGTCCGCGCACGCGCAGGCAGGGACACGCTCACCACCGGCTCTTCCAAAGCATTATTAATTCACTATCATTATCACCGATGCACGCAGGGGTAGGCTTGCATTGACACAAACGCACGTCGGCCCTCGAAACACGGACGCCCCCGGACGATGCGTGATCCACAGCAGACACACGCTGGCTCCTACGACTCGTTAATCCGAGGATAAAAAAAAAACACAACTAGCTACTAGCTCGTCGGCTAGCATCTCCTTTAAACCGTTTTGAATATATACTATGCCAAATAAAAAATAAGATGCCGTGACTAAAAATTTTTTGTAATGCTGACAATAGTGATGTAACGTGATTTACCAAACATGGTTCATCCTGTAATGCATTAGTATACGTTTTCAAATCCACCATCAATCATTAAAATAAAACATACGATGCTACAGTCCAGCTACATAGTTACACATACTACATAGTTACACGTTAATACATGATATGTAAAATATGGCTGGTAGATGGTAATATAAACGTTCAAAAAGGTGCAATGACAGTTGTCCCTCTATTCCTATGTGCAATCATATTTCGACACATAACGGGAAGCGAATCGCCGTTTCTCCGCGATCAGAGCATTTGTGTCATCAGTGAAAAACATATTTTGAACATTTTTTTAATTCTCAATATTGCTGATGTAAAATGATATGTCCACATGCACATCGTGATGCTTATTTATATATAAAATATTATTTCAAGTTTTGCTTCTGCATGTTTATTGTCAGAGAATGACAAAGGAATAACAATAATACACTTATAATATTCCCATACCGTGCCTTGTCCTCTGCAGAGTTGGACACCCTTTGCTTTTATCGAGATCGCTAGTTGTCTTTCGCTCCCCTTAGTTCTGCCGGTGTTACTAGCAGTTGTGTCCCAGTGTGTAAAAGAGAGAGAGAAGGAGAGATTGTGGTGGGGAGAGAGAGAGAGAGAGAGAGAACGGGGCACAGGAAGGATAGGAATATGGAGATGGATGAAGAATGTAATGACTCGCAATGCAGGAGAAGACGGGAAAACGAGGTCATCTGGTGGCTGGAGCGTGTCATTGCAGGCACAATATCCGCGGCACTGGGGACAGTGTATCAGTGAGTATTGTGTGCGCATGTGTGTGTGTGTGTGTGTGTGTGTGTGTGTGTGTGGGGGGGCGGGCAATAAAGCAGCGTCGTTTTGCCGGCTGTTGTATATCATATGACCTTGAAATTAACAAAGATAATAATGGCACCATAAATGAAGTTCCTAACTTCCCGAATATTTGCTTAGAAAATGTAGTTCATATTCATATTTTATGCGGACGGCTGTTTTTTTTTCTTGGCAGTACTCTTGTCGACCTATTTCGTCACCCAGTATAAAGTACAACGGTAGTAAAATGGACTGTGAGATTTGTTGAGTGTGCTATAGTGCGTCTGAAATAACGTTTCATTGAACACTGTCGGCAGTCCTGGGGGGTGATGGTGTGTCCTTTATGTGCTCTATACGTAGATTATAGAGAACCTAACGGACAACTAGATAGACGGCTACAGATCAGTTCATCAGAAGGCAGGGATAAGTTACCAAATTGTGTGTTTTACAGGTAAGGTGTGTGTCATTTGTATACTATAATATAAATGGCATTAGGTAGGGGTGCAGCATGATTAATCCAAATAACTACAATTTCATTGATTTTTCCAGATTAAGATTTTAATAAATTGGACACATGTTATACATCCAAATATCTGTGTTTGTCTGTGTGAAAATGTGTGTTTCTGGATGTGTGTACATTGCCGTTAAGTCTGTATGTATTTATGTGTATGTGTGCATGTTCTTGTGCTGTTTGGTAAGCACGTGTGTGATGTTAGCGTGTGCGTACAGGCATGAGTGCATTCTGCTCGAGGTGAGTCTGTGGGCACACTTTACTCTACTTGGGAACATTTATGCATGTGTGTGTGCATTGCACGCGTTGCGCTTTAATTTTAATCCTCTGCAGTGTCCCAGATGCCTCAAAGGTGACTCACCAGCATGACTACAGACCACCCCATAAGTCAGCAGTCCAGCCCCCCCCCCCAGTATGTCCCTCCTCCCATCAGGTTGGACCATCTCCTCCTTTTGCTCCATCCCCCCATCCGCTGTTTTCCAGGCTTCTGTTCATTCTCTTGATTTTGCGTTCTTTCTATTGGATCACCACTTCTGTCATCTGGAAAATGTCACAAATGTTTATCTTACAAACACTACAAAGCAACATATAAATAACCTATTTCAAGGTCATACCAATGGATATGCAAATTTAACCAAAAACCAACAAGCAAATTAAATCAATAGCCAAAGTTGTACTACTATTAGTAATTCAATGAAACTCTCCTTTTTGTAACCTGTCATTTTCAAGCCCACTGCGGTGATATAACATCCCTGGGCAGTTAGGGGGGGGGGGGGGGGAGGGCCTCTGCCTTACAACCA
>JABFEB020000008.1:13875051-13888359 GCA_019775895.2 Stomatorhinus ivindoensis | reverse complement strand
TCAGGCTCCCCTGCCCTGTGTTAATCCCTCCTGTCTCTCTGTGTATCAGGCTCCCCTGTACTGTGTTAATCCCTCCTTTCTCTCTTTGTATCAGGCTCCCCTGTCCTGTGTTAATCCCTCCTTTCTCTCTTTGTATCAGGCTCCCCTGTCCTGTGTTAATCCCTCCTGTCTCTCTTTGTATCAGGCTCCCCTGTCCTGTGTTAATCCCTCTCCTCCCCCTCTCTGTCTCAGGCTCTTCTGCTCCGTGTTAATCCCTCTCTCTGTTTTATCCTCAGACTTTCCTACAATATGGAGCTGCGGCGTTCTCAGTCCTTGCCTGCCTCTCCCAGCGGTGTGCTTCCTCGCTGGATGAGTGGGGGCAGCTCCACAGTACTGGACCTCTTTCTGCGTTTGGACCAGTACCAGCGTCAGCTGCTGCCGGGCCTCTTCTGCGTCAACATGGATGTTCAGGCCTCCATGTACTCCCAGGCCTGGGGGGGCAGGGAGAGGGCGTCTCTGCCAGATCTGCCAGAGGAAGGGCTGGTGATGCGTCCTATGAGCCCCTCCCCGCCCACACCACCCCCATCCCCGTCCCTGCAGCACAAAGAAGGCACCATCCAGCCCTAGGGCGTACCATGGCCTGTGAAACCAGACACCAGTCTGCCCATGTGACTGAATAAGTCTTCAGAACAATCCTACCTTACAAATGGCCTTGGCCTGCACTGAAGGAATGACATTTACCCATGCTGGGGCTTTTAAAATGTAATCCTCATTGTGACCTTTGACCCTTACGCTCATTTGAGCTTTTTAAGCCATTCACCCACCTCCTCCCGCCCCAGACCGAGGATATAGACTTAATATTTATTCTTCTGTTTTCCAACAAACAACCAAAAGAGCGTAAACCACCTGTAGGTGTTGCCACAGACGGGCGCTGTCATGTGCTCGCAGAATGAGAGCTGTGCACTGCAGAGAAGCCAAGCTGAACGTTCCTGAGATTCAGCGGGGATTCCTCATTCAGACAGCAGCCAAAGTGCCTGTACTTGGAGCAGAAACAAAGCCCCACAGAAGGCTATGAGAGGATACGGACACACTGACTGCATCTGTAAATCTGCAAATCTGTATCTGTCTCATTGGAATCCACAGCCCAGCCACTGAGACCACAGGCCACATGAACCCTATGTTGGGATTTAACGGTCTACGAATGCAGTGTCTTAGTATGATGTACAAAGCGCACTGTGTGTGTGTGTGTGTGTGTGTGTGTGTGTTACAGTATGATGTGTGACAGTATGAGTTCCATCCATCCTGTATACGAGGATCACAGAATGGATGATCAGCGTGTCAGATCGCCATGAGGAGCTGTGTACACATGGCCATCCTCGGGACTCCTTGACGATGATAAGTACAGTGCTGACTTACTGTACTGCGTCTCAATACTTTATCACAACAGTTTGGCTGTTTTAAGAACTTTGCATCTGTTGGTGAGACCAAATGCATTTTAATGTTTTTTTTTTATGGATGATGCAAAAACCTTCAGCCGCTGCTTGTTCTGTTTCGCAAAATAAGAAATGAAGTTGATTTGGTTGCTAATTTCAATGTGAATTAACGGCACAGTTGCTTTTCACTTTTAAGCTTAAAGTCAACGTAAGGGAAAGGGAGCCCCCTTGTGGCCCTTTTTAATTTTCATTGACTTTTTTTAAAAGCCATTTTTGTATGGACATAGAGCTCCTAGAAGACTGATGTTTCGTTTCTTACATATAGAAAAAAAAGTTTTTGATTACAGTGACTCTCGTCCAGTCGGATTAGTGCTTGTGGGGGCTCTGAGAAGTCCCTCAGGTGCTCGTTTGGAGCAGCGTGACAGAGCCAGGCTTACAGTAACAGCTGGGAAGAACTTGGGGGGGAAAAGCCGTCTGGACGAACCCATTTAGCTTGTTGTTGGAGGATGCCCTGAGCAAAGCCTCAGTCTGCACTGCATTCATTATAACAGAATATTAAGTTTAAAACTTAATTGTGTTATGCTCTGTTTTTCCTCACGCCATTATTCAGAAACCGACTTGTGTTATATATCTGTAAATAAAAAATGGGTTTCTAATTATTAATATTAATCTCTGGTAGCGTGTGGTTATTTCGGCCTGGGTCATGCGTTATCTGTCCAATCAGTGTTTCGTGATTTTGCGTGGGATGCGCTTTGCGGGTCGCCTGCGCGCCGGAGTCGGCCGCGGAGCCCCGTGCATGTGCGCGGCGCGCGCCAGGCTCCGGCGTTCCGCGCTCGCACCGCCAGGGGGCAGAGTTCACCTCGTCGGCCCGCCTCTCTCATCCTCTCCCCGGATCATGAGCTGAGTCTTCCCGGGAGAAACTTGAGGAAGATGGCGGCGGACGATCGCTCCCGGTCCGAAGCTGCGAAGCAGCGACGGCAGGACCAGCTCCAGCGGTGGCTGGGATCCGAAACCGACAGAACCGGGACGGAGCTGCGGGATCGGCCGTCGACGAGCGGAGGGCGTCGGGCCCGAGTGTGCTTTGCCCAGGGTGCTGTGTTTATGGCCGCTTGCTCCGCCGGGGACCGGGAAGAAGTGTCAGAGTTGCTGAAGCAAGGAGCCGATATAAACCACGCGAATGTGGACGGACTGACGGCACTGCACCAAGTAAGTGAGCGATCAATGGCGACCGTGTCGAGCCGGGAGTGACAGCCCGGGCGATCGTACATCTGTCGGTCAAGTAGGATCCAACAGGTCCGGGTTCACGACGAAGTGACACACGGCGGACAAATGCGAGCTAACAGACTGCAAAAAGTTATATGCGGGCACGTTAGCGGTCGGGCGGCGGGTCTCTAATACGAATTAGACCTTTACTTTGATTTATAGCAGGTGAGCTGGGAGAATAGGGGCCGATTCCGCTTTTTTCGGCGAGGGCGTTTCGCCCGGAGCTCAGCTCCCAGGCTTCATAACAAAGGAAGAAACGTCTCAAAGCGGATTTGGCATCGCAGCCCAGCTCCCGATCCCATCCCCAGCCCGGTATACGGAGGCGAGTCCTCGTAGTGACACACTTCCCCCCCCCACCGTCGGGAGTGACACGGCCAGTGACACCCAGCAGTAAATGAAGCGGGCAGATGTGGGGTAATTGAAAGTAACGATACTGAGTGACATGGAAGTGTGTGGTAGGGGGCTCGTTTGCGCCGGTGTGTGTCTGCCATATGTCCCCCCCCCCGAAGTGGACCTGGCAGTCCGCAGTGCGGTCACCTCGCTCCCCCATCAGACCCTCCCCGCTCCCATCGAAAGCCCCCATTTTCTGCCCTCTAGTCGGCGTTTAATCACAGAGGGGGCGTAAAACTTTTTTTTCCTTTTTTTAGAGAAGACTAAGTTATGGAAAGGGTCTTTAAAGCCGAATGGTATTATAAATTATCGGTATTTTTAGAAGAGATATAAAATTAAGTGCTATATAAATTGTATGTATTCTTAATCTTTTGCACAAAATAAACATTTCTTATTAGTAAATAATATGGTAATATTGTATATCTTCAACATAGCTAGTATAATGTAATTTTCATGCTTAGGCATGTTATATGTATTTGTGTGTTGGTCATGGAGCTAGGTTTTGTAAGACAGGTGTCTGTTTTTCAGTAATGGCTTCAAGGCCTTCTAATTCTCAACTTTATTTAAGTGCTAGGTAGCTGCCTGGAGTTCAGTTCTGCAAACAAACAGGCCTCAGAGCAGCACATCATTTCCACAAAGAGCACTTCCTCTCTCACTCCGTCTCCTGAGATCTACCAAAAATAACCCTCAGTTTGACCTTAACCCTGAATCTCAACAGGGAGGACCATGTGTGTGTGTGTGTGTGTGTGTGTGTGTCCATTTCTGGGGTCGTATTCTGTTTTTTTTTTTCTCCCCCTCTTCTTCTTCTCTTACTCTCACTCCTGTTGTGAGCCTGTTGCCAGGCAACCCAAATTAAATATACACTCTGCAAATTTTCCATCCCATCCATCCAAATTGTCTCTGCCTTGTACTCTCTATCCCGCTCTCCTCCGCTCCGTGGCCTGTCCTGTTCCCTCTCTTCCGTGCCCTTCGCGTGGCCCTGCTCCCGCCCACCCGGCTGCCAAACACAAGGCGGTCCGGCGGAAAAGGAGCGGAAAAAAAATATGGCCGACTGCTGAAGCCAGTGTCTGAGTCACAGGCCCCAAGGAGGGCTATTGGGCTCTGCCCGTGCTCATAATGCAGCTTTTCATGAGCTTTTCCACTCACCCTTCCGGTCCCACTCTTTCGACCCCCAAGGCAGTGCACCGGGGGGGAAGGGGGGCAGTCCTTTTGGAAACAGCCCCCTTGTTAGAGCAGAACAGTCTTCAGTGGACCGTCCCTTGTGCTCTGACCTTAAGGCTGACCTGGCAGAACTGAGCTTTGGGTTAAGGCTGGTGTTATGCCTGCCCATCTTTCTGCTTTTTCGTTTGGGTGGAAGTATGTTAAATCTTGATTATGGCTTCTGGGCTGTTACTACCAGCAAAGCAGGGTGAGTCGATGCACTAGCTGCAACTGAGTAGCAATAAGACTTGCTTTTGGTCAAATGGCAGTTCAGTTCTGAGAATCAATCATTTCTCGATTCGATAAAGACTAATCCTGAACCTGTCTGATACAAAGGGCGGAGTGTGTGCTCTGAGCAGTTTTTTGTCGGGTGTCACAGAGTTTCCCTTAATGGAAGGTGTCATCAGTGCCGCACATGGCATTCCTTCAAAGGGACAGTCCCCTAACCCGCCTCTGCACAGATAGAGAGGTGCTCCCTGGCTGGGTGCATCACCAATTGCACTGCACACTGGGTCTACCTTCAGCTCCACTCATTCATTACAAAATAACTGATAGAAAACTTTTACATAGTCGGTTATAAACAACAAGCCTTGAATATATTAGTTTCAGTCTTTTTTTGTCATGTGTGTGTTAATACAAGGTCAACATTACAATGAAACGTGTTGGACGAGAGGATAAGCAGGAAAGAAGTCTCTTAGCACTGGAGGATACTATAAAATAAAATTAAGAATTAAACATTAAAGAGTCATAAATAAGGGAACGTCTGCGTTTGTGTACTGTATGTTGTGGTGGTGCAAGCACCAGTGTTGCACATTGAGAAAGTGACGTAGTATCCATAATTTCACATTGGGGAATAACTGCCTATAATACAAGTACATTTTGTACAATTTCAAGTATTCACTTAGAAGGCAAAAACCTTTTAGAAATATCTTTACTGTTCTGTTTTACCTATGTTTACCTGAGCAAGTCCTTTGCCAAAGCTTTCTTCATGACGGTGTCAGCAGTGTGAAAATTCAACATCCATTCCTTTTTAAAGACACCTCTTTACACTCTCTGAATGTTTTTCATGTTGTATTTCTGGTTATTGAACAGTCTTATTAGGTTCATGCTCTGTTTGAAGTTGCAGTTTGGCTCCCGCTCCAGCACCGCTTGCACTCATACCTGGGAATTCATTGGAAGCTCCTCAGCCTAGTCGCACTTATGCCTCATTGATCCTTTAACAGCCTCTCTTGTATGTAACTTTGGACAGAAGTGTCTGCAAAATATGGAAATTGTAAATTAAGACATTAGCTGGAGCAAAAACCAGGAAACGCACTGCTGCAAAAGGATCTGTTTGGCCTTCACGGGCTAGCGGTAATTCTGCTGGTTCCCAGCTCACATCCCTAGCTTGGTTCCCCAGTGCGATCTGCTTCTCCTGCTTCTCTGTTCATGTTACAGCACTCCATGATACCTCTCCTTGCTGAACATCTGACTGGAGATCTCCGTAATGTCTTCTCCAAGGCCTCAGCTTAATTAGGGTTCATGATTGTATGTCGCTCTCTCTGTCCCCCACAGGCCTGCATTGATGAGAATATAGATATGGTGCAGTTCCTGGTGGAGAACGGGAGTGAGGTCAATCGAGGGGACAATGAGGGCTGGACTCCTCTCCATGCCGCCGCCTCCTGCGGATTCATCCCGATCGCTAAGTAGGTGTCACTCTGCATTGCGTGTGAGCGCCTTTGCACTCAGTTTTGTGTATTTTCTGGACACTCTTGTGTGTTTGCGCCGACTGGTGGGTTTTTTAATGTGTTTTCATCAGGTCGTCCTGGTGACGTGCATATTTGTGCCTGTGTTTATTTTCGAGTGCACCTGTGTGCCAGTGAGAGGCTCTAGGTGGCTTTTTGAGACTTCTCTGTCGCTGGCGTTGTTGCAGGTTCTTGATTGAGCACGGCGCACTGGTAGGGGCCGTAAATAGTGAGGGAGAGCTGCCTCTGGATGTGGCCACAGAAGATGCGATGGAGAGACTCTTGAAAGCGGAGATAAAGAAGCAGGGTAAGACTGTCCATCAGCACCTGACCACCCCCCCCTCCTGACCATTTTCTTCTGATTGGCTGAAGTGCTAGAGGCGGGAACGTTGCGTGAGCTGGTCATTGGCCAGTTAATAATTGAGTACACTAGAGAGAGGCGGGGCATTGTATGCACCAGGCAGCATTTTTTTGTCCCCATGAGTTTTGGAGCCACAGTCTTCAGTTATGGAGGACAGAGTCGCATTAAAAGATCCTTTTCTGATGTGTCTGCAGCTTAAAGCAAATGCATTAGGGATGATGTAACACGCTCTTGCGACCTGTCAGGGGTGGACATGGAGAACGCCAGGCGTGTGGAGGAGAGGGTGATGCTGCGGGACGCCATGGCGATCTCGGCTGGACGTGTCACCTTGACCCCCCACTCCATCACGGGAGCGACTGCCCTTCATGTGGCTGCAGCCAAGGGTTACATGGAGGTCATGAAGTGAGTCGGGGGGGGGGGGGGGACAACATCACAAAACAGCGCAAGCGTTCAACACATTTATTACATTTGATTTTGTTTTTATGCTAATTTATGCTAATTTAGCTTGTCTGATTGTGAAAGAATGTGAAATACGGATTATGCTTTTTTCCAATTTTACATAGTACACAAGAAAAAACCCATGACCGTCTTTCTTGTAGATAACTGGGGACCAGAGCAGGTATTCACTGGCTAGCTACTCCTACATCTGCTTGTTTTAGCTGGCTTGCTCTTGTTAGTTAGCTAAACCGCTAACGGCACCAAGCGCGCACATTAGCTTGTGTCTGTAGCCGGCTGGCTACGGTAACTATGTGGCTCGCGAAAGAACATTTCATGATTTAGTGGCAAACTTCATGGTCAGCGATTCATGCAACCTTAATATATTGCATCATTGGCATTAGACCTCTTTTGTATATTGTGGTTTAGTACTAATGAGTCCGGTAGGACAAGTGGTCAGGTTACAGTAAATGTTAACGTAGACAAGATCTGGTAATTGGGAAGAATTCTTTTGAATGCACATTTAGTTAACATTGCTGATATGTTTAATTTTTATTTTCTATATACACATGTAGGATACCACATACGTTTTTTAAGGGGGTGTGGAGTTGTACTGAATTTCCACTGAAAAGTAATGGATGATTGTGTTTCGCTTTCTCTGACTGTCAGATCGAAGCAGCTTAATTTGAAAGGCATATCAGGTCTGTAATCTAAACCACTGCAGTGAAGGTAGCACAGGAAATATAGCCAAACTACTGACAAGTTTCACATGGGCACTGGATTATCTTTAAGATTTTAGCCAAGTTTAAGAAAAGTAATGTCATGCAGTGTCTTGTTACAGTATCATAGCTGTTCCTGCCAGATGGGCTTTTTCTGTCATTACACAGGGAAATATGGCTTTCAGTGTATCTTTGTTGTTTTTGGGATTCTTTTCGCTTCCTCTTGTGGGTTTTGGGGAAGTTCATCCAACTGTCATTCTCTTGCAACCTGCTTACCGTAGCCTAATCAGTATCGGTAACCCCGTGCCCTACCTGTATCCTGTATGGCTAACTAGGCCGTTCGTACAGTAGAAATTTATTGCTAAATTTAGCGAATAATTAGTGGGCATTTATATATTTTTTATGTTTGTCTTAATAGGGTTTTAAAACATTCATGCCATGTTTAAGCAAGCAGCCAAACATTAAAATAAGAATCAATTGTCTGTGTTTCTGTAGCGAATGACTGGTTTTACGTGCTAAAGTTTGCTCTTTCGGCATACTTGTTTTTCGTCTGATTTGACCTAATTTAATATTCTGTTCTGTTTTATAGTTGCTCCTAACAACATGAAGTCATAAACATAACTGTATAGTAATTTACTGAATCTTGGTAACTTTGGCAAACGTAGGGGGTTTTCTTGACTGAGAACCCATTTATAACACTGTCTTGTAAGCAGCAGTCCACACACAAGGATCGCTGTGTTATTCTCCAGTGTTTGTACTAAAATGTGTAGCGTTGATCATCTTTTATGAAAGTAAACACGCCAGAACAGTGACTGGAATCGCCTAACCCACTTTTCATTGGCTAACCAGTTTGCTGGTGAAACCCAATGGCAGTGACTGTTGACTCCTCCCCACTCAGGCTGCTGTTCCAGTACGGGCTGGATGTGGACTGCAAGGACTGCGATGGGTGGACCCCACTGCATGCCGCTGCACACTGGGGCCAGGAAGAGGCCTGCGGCCTGCTGGCGGAGAACATGTGTGACATGGGAGCAGTCAACAACGTGGTAAGGGGGCAAAACCCTGTCCCACACTGCCTTCCGTAGTCCCACACTGTCCCACAATGTTCCACACCACCCCCGCTTATAAGTGGTATTTGGTTTGCTCCAAACAGCCAGCCATACCAATTAACCTTCCTAAAATTTCATTGCCTTCCTGTATATTAACTTCAGGCATCCATGCTTGCATTTGAGGAGGGTTTTAATTAGCAGCCGCAGGCTGTTTCCTTTATGTCTGTGAGTTTATTGTGTCCAGCTTTTCTACAAATACTTGTGACTCTCACCCTGTTCTGGAAGCCACTGACTTGAATTGGCGATTTGTGAACCTTCTCACTAATCCTGAACAGATATGCTTATTGTATTTCGGGTTAGCGGTCTTTGGAGTTATGGTTCAGAATGCAGCAGAATGCGGCATTAAGTGTACTGCAGTAAGAGTGAAATACTGGGCAATATGATGAATGACACTGACATTATTATACAGATTAAGACTGGATTTTTGTCTCTTTAAAGTGGTTTGTGTGTCACGGCTCTGTGAAAGAAATCCTTTATGGAAGAACATAATCAGGGCCTTCATTACGTTGTCATGTTAGCTAAACCCAGAACTGGTTAGGAGGGTTTGGTTTAACTTGAAACAGTCTATCACATGCGGCAACACACGGACATAGACACACACATGCACACAGGTTGGGAGGGGCGGATTCGAGGAGCCACACTTTGCCCCTGTGTCTCAGGGCCAGACCCCCCTGGATGTCGCCGATGAGAATTTGGTGGACACCCTGGAGGAACTTCAGAAGAAACAGAATGTTGTGAGTGCATCCGTCCATCTGCATGCCTGTCCATCTGTCTGTCTGTCCCTCTCAATTTCAGACCCTCTTTGTCCTCCTGGACGTCCCTATGCCAGAAATTTGGTTTGATTTCTGCCCCGTCTAGTTGTTTTCCCATTTTTCCTCTTGCCCAGAATCTCTTATTCTCTCTTTTACTCTCTCTCTTTTATCCCTCTGTCACTTTGGCTGCATCACCCTTAGATGCGAAGTGAACGACAGAAAGCCTCTCAGCCGCCCATCATCGAGACCAGCCCGCCTGCCTCCACGGCGCCCTCGCGGGCACGCAGGTGGGCCTGAGGGTGCCTCCGTAGCCGGGTCCCGGGGGCGCAGCGTGTGTCACCATCTCACCGAGTGTCTTGTTTGCTATGGGAACGTGGCACCAGATCACCAACATGGCAGTACACCCAGCACCGTGGCCCCAGTGGCGCCGTCGTGCTGCCGCACTGCGGTGCACCCTGGGATAATATCAGCCGTCGGGGGCCGATGGGAACCGATTGGTGAAACACAGAAAGAAATGAGTCACACAATCACTGTGAAAGCAGGCACGGTCACCATGGAGACAGTCGGTTACTGACACTGAGGATAGTGAGTTATAGATCACTATGGCAACAAGGAGGTACAGGCTGATGTTAGAGATGTGGTACACCACCTCAAGTAATTGCTTTTAAGAAATATCATTTAATACATGTGGTAGTATCATTTAATCTGGTGACTGATAAACTGCAGACTTGTGGTGGTGTTTGTACCACCCTGACTGTCTCTCCCTCTGTCTGCTTGCTCACTAATTGGCTGTACCTTGTGTGTCGCCTTCACTGATTGGCCCCTGCATGCTGTCCGTCATCACTTCGGCACCCGCCTCCCCCCCCCCCCCAGGACCTCAATCTCTCGTATGAGCAGCAAAGAGAAGATCAGCCTGCATGAACGGGAGCGGCATCCGCCGCCACCACTGCAGAACACCCCCAATGAGGATGAGGAGGAGGAGATCCAGGCTGGTCCACAGGGACCTTCTGGGGCTTCCAGCAGCTCCAGCTCGGAGGAGGACAGCGAATCAGAAAGTGACGCCGAATCAGGTGACTCCTTCCCCTTTCCCATTACGTTTGTGCCATTTCCGGATCTGCCTTATCTCAAACCATGGGCAGTCCAGGTGTGGCGACTATAGGTCATCTAGTAAAAAAAACATATGCAGATATAAAGTGTTACCTTCTAGTGGTGTAAAGGTGCTGAAACTGAGACCAAAACAGTGATTCAAATGTGCACGATCTTGTGTCGCAGTTCAGGAAGATCTACCCCCCCCCCCCAACCCTGCCGGATTAGCTTACTGAGCTCTCAGTTACATTACTTATGTTACTAAACTCATTTTTCATTTCCCAATTAATACTATGACAGATGTAAATCATGAAATTATTATTCTATTTAAAATAAGGGCAAGCTGTATGTTTTGTAAATTTTACACCTATTTTTTTTTTTTTTACATCCGACTGTGTGTCACATGACTATTTTGGTCCAATCATGATCAAGTGATAGCACCTGCGACAAAAGCCAGGCTAGTTTCATTATCTCGAGATGGATAATAACCCTGAGACTGCAGACCGGTCCCAGACACATTCCAGTCATACAGTGGAGCCTTTTATTTTTTAATTAATTTTTGCTTACGTAGTTATTTTTTGTTAATGTAATCTAACATGTTCTTTGTTGTGCTTCTGTTTAGTGTTCCATCACTGGTGATTAATAAAACCCAGATCTTTTCCCCCCGTTTTTCTTTTCTTATTCTCTACCCCCTCAAAAAAAAAACAAGGTATGAACCAGATTGGGAATCATTACCCCCCCATTTCCTTGATTATTGTATTCAGCAGTGGTCGGCCATTTACCCTGTATCACCTCATATTTTCTTTGGCTTTACTGATTTTTTTTAAATTTACGTCTAACAGTAGTAGCGCTGTCAGCTGAAAACTGCACATAAAAATCCAAAAGTGTCACCTTATTCATTTAGCACGGTGATTCCACGGATTTAACTGACCTGCATGAAGCCTTGTTATGTCGTGCTCACTTCTCAGTGCTTTTTGTGGTCACTTCTCAGTGCTTTTTGTGGTCAGTGCTGTGTATGCAGTTCCTCAAACTATAAAGTCCTCCACACCACTCAAACACATGCACGGAGCCCCAGGTGTGTTCCAATTAACGTAATTCTTTATTAACTTCTGCCCATGACATGGTGACTTAAGGGTTAATGCGGTCCCCGGTATTACCTCTAAATAATTATGGTATGTATTATGTTGTCATAAATACTTGTAAGTATTCCTATTCAATGATTGGCAGCCAAATTGCATGGAGCCTTTGTGTTCATTGTAAGCATATTCATTAAATGATTTGTAACCTGATTCATTCACCTGTCGAGGCCAATTAAAATCTTGCCTGGAACAAAAACCAGCACACGCTGGGATCCGATGCTATTTGTCATGAGACTTTAGCTCTGCCTGCCTTGGTTTTGCCTCCAATAGTGGTTTTTAGGAAAGTAACCTTGCAGGTCGCAATGCCAACACCTGAAGAGCATCCAGTTAGCTTTAGGTGTTGAGTGGATAGTCAGGTGACTTGGATTATGTTCTTGACAGCCGCGCTGTCACTTGGACGTGTCCCGTCCCTTGTTTGCACCACTGACGGGTCTGGGTGTGGGTTGCTGTAACGGCCCGGAGCAGGGAATACGTCTCTGTTGTCTGTCGGTTCAGGATTGATCTCAGGAGCAGATTCCCTCTCTGGTCGTGACGGTTGCTGGCTCGTTATGTGACAAAACCTGTTGCTCGGCCGCATCAGACGGCAGATATGCGACGGCCCTGAGCGCCGCCCGCGAAGGCTCACGTACCGCACTGTTTGCTCCCTGGCACAGAGAAGGCGAAAACCCGCGAGATCATCAACAACAAGCGGAACACCTCAGCCCTCTCTGCGGTCTCCACGGCAGCCAGCGTCACGGCCACCCAGAGTAAAAAGGTGGGCGTGGCTCATTGTGTGTGGGGGGGGGGGGGGTAGTGACTCTGCACATGCTATTGTGCAAGTAATGGATGTTTTTGGGAGTGCACCAAGTCTTCTGTTATGATGCCGTTTTCTGAGGAGAGGAATGGAGCACTTTGCATAGGCAGAATTGGGCACTATACGTGGCCCTACCTTGTGGTGCGTTGGTGGCGTGACTTAAACATACTTTAATGATATTGCTTTTGATCTAGCATGCAGATAAGAGTTATGGGTAAGACCAGACGTTCTTTTCCAATCCAGCCAGATCCTGGGAAGCCCCCTGTGTCAGAGGCCCCTGGCTCCTGGAGGACATCCCTGCGCAAATCGGACAGCTCCGTGGCACTGGGTGGGGGCCCCGAGCCCAGTCGCCAGAGCATCAGCCCTGAGTGGACCCCCCAGACGATGACCCGCTCAGCGTCCAGTCCCAGGCTCAGCTCCGAGTCTGACGCCAAGGTACTGCGGTCTGGCCCCCACACAAACGTGAGCTACCGTAAATCCTCTAATATGCTTAACATACACAGCTGATATTACCCAGGAAGCGCGTACGGTTACTCTAGTCTGAGGACTTTTGGTGAGCTTCACTGGGCTCAGAGGAGTGCCTTCTAAAGCACCCCTGGGCTCGGTATCTTACAAAGCAACGTCTTGCATAGCGGCACACGTGAAGTCAAACGATTTAATACCACAATTCTTTGCACACACTAATACTCATAGACACCAGGAATCTTTTGTATACTTTTGGACAGATACTCGTGGCACACTGATATTCACACACACACACTGATATTCACACACACTGATATTCACACACACTGATATTCACGCACACTGATATTCACGCACACCGATATTCACGCACACTGATATTCACACACACACACTGATATTCACACACACTGATATTCACACACACTGATATTCACACACACTGGTTCTCACATATACTCGT
>JABFEB020000008.1:13848627-13861805 GCA_019775895.2 Stomatorhinus ivindoensis | reverse complement strand
TTTAACTTGAATTGTGCACATTCACTCAGCTAAAAGCTAGCAAATGGGGAATTAAGATCTCACCAGGGACAAAAACCAGCATACTCTCTGGCCTTCGGGGCCTGGATCTGCCGTCCCCTGAGCTAAAACATCCCTTCTGTTGTTTCAGAATGGGACAGAGCTACCCCCATCCTCCAGGACACATACAGAACATGTACACGAAGGGACTACTGTATATGGAATGGAAAAGACTCTACTATGTCCTCTTAGGGGGTGTCTGCAAACGTGAGGCACATTTAATGCATTACTCTATTTTTTAGAACTTCCTTTAGATTTTTTTATTTTATTTACCTGAGCGATGTTACTGAACAGCTCTTGACTTTTGTTGATGTGTTTATTTGTGCCATGAATCTACTTCCATTTTCCACACTGAAACTGTTGCCAAAATGCAACTATTCCCAGTACAATCAGTGCCGTTTTATCTGGCCACCATTTTGGCTCTTATGCACACTGGCTAAACAAAACTACTTTGATATTTGGGGTACACAACTTAATAATTTAAATACAAAGGTCTATTTATTGGGGGGGGGGGGATGAATCCAAATTAAATATTTGAGGGATACATATCTTCTCCCCCATTTCGTATACCTCTGGTGTAGAAGCCATTACTTCATTTTAACTTATAATAATTTGCGTTGGCTTATATTAAACCATAAAAGTTTTATGAAGTTTATTAAATTCCACAGTTAAGTTGAACTGATAATGGAATTTAATGTGCATTGTTTAGTGTGAATTCATTATTGATTGAATGTGTCCCTCTTCAGGAACAGTGGGAATAAGTTCTATTTAAGAAGGTGTGATGACGTGAGCCAGGAGGAATAAATGGGTGTGAGCGACAGCATGACGTTGACAAAGTGATAAGTTAAACTACAGGAACAACAACAATGCTTTTTTATTTTCTTGCTTTTTTGAGTCAGACAATTGGATCATATTCCCAATGAAGCAGTAAAAGTCGGGAAAGTTTAATTGGAAATGGAAATAAGACGACAAATAAACATTTGTTTTTATCACTACACTGGTAGCCTGTACTACGAAGCGGTTACTGGCTTTTCGGGGTAACTTGTCAGATTAAATGTACCACAGCGAAAATGGACATCGTATTCGTTCACTTACATTTTGCCCAGACTACCTTAAATCCGACAAGTTACCCCAATAAGCCAGTAACCCCGCTTCGTAGTACAGGCCCCTGGTGACAGCAAAACCCGGAAGGGTCACACCTGTGGGTTTTAAAGCCTCAATTGTCCACTCAGTAGTCGCTACCTGACACCCCAGGGAATATGGGTTCTGTTTTTTTTCAGGCACCTTAGGGCAACCATTTTGGCAAATACATGCTATAAAAATGAAATTAATAAATTAAAACAGAATTCTGCTCGAGCTCTGAATGCGATCATTACTGTAGTAGTGAGAATGAATGACTTTGTTAGCCAAAAAATCTATATGCATTATGTAAATAATATGCATAAAATATAGCCAGTTATAAGAGCTCCCAGTTATAAGATAGGGAACAACATTTACCACATTGCCGAGTTAAAATGCTGGTGCTTTTAACTTTTAAACTCTTCCAGGTACCTCTGATGGCAGAGAGCAGTCTGTTACTGGGTTAGATGTTAGATATAGCACCTAGCACCTGCCCTGCGTCTCCCTGGTCTTCTGCATTATTGATTTTCCTAACTCTCTACACCTGCGGTTGGTTTTGTGACCAAATATTTGCGGTTTCAGTGTTGAAAGATGAAATCCACCTTTGTAGCCAAGAGGAAGGTAGTCAACCTAATTTCTTCTGTTGAATGTCACTCGGCAATGAATGGGCAGAGAGTGTAAATCAAATCGATGTTGACCGTGAGTGTGTGATGTAATGCGTCCCTCTCTGTTCTCTGCCCCCGGCTGCACCTTCCTCTCTCAGTCTGCCTCAGTCCTCATAGCCCTGGTGTTTGCAGAGAGAGGAAGCAACAGCTGGAATAATGTCCCAGGACAGATGGTCCTAAAACGGGAGAGCATGGGGGAGGAGACGCCAGATATATGCAGCCAGACTGAGGGGGAGACAGCCAAAAGGGTGGAGTCTGTTGAAATGCTATTGAAATGGCATTTCTGAGTTGCCGTGGCGACGGGCCCATAACTGACTAATCATTGCTGGCCTCATCTCTGTGGCAAATGCCATGCAGGTGGCTGAACTTATTGTTATGAGTTTTATTTAGTTGTTCAAGCTAATGTTATAGTTTGCAATTATAATTTGCAATTAAATTAACTTTCTTAAATGGATATTCAAGTGAAAAACTATATATATTTCAGACTTACATTTATTGTTACTCTTATTTAACAGAAGTTCTTCATAAGTTTAGAAATCCACCGGTTTGGAACTTGCAAATGTATATATATATATACTGTATCTCTTTGGCTGTAACCAGAGGCTCTGATTTGTATTCCTCGACAGTCAGTTTGGTACTGAACAATCTGACGAAGTGGCAGAGGGACCTTCCGTGGACCTGCCCGAAAGACCCAGACTGTGTGGGATATAGTGCTGGACTGCAAGCAGCCTACATCCTGCCCGCCTCCTAATAAGGCAGGCCAAGCCACCCTCTCTGGAAATATCTCCTAGGTCTGAGAAAGACTGAGGGAAAGTGAGTGAGAGAGGAGCAGACGGATTGCAGCCTTATAAGGGCAAACCAGATGAAAGCATCAGCCTTTTCCCATGGTTTTAGCCGCTCCAATTCTGGCAAGATGCCAGGGGCCCAAAGCTAGTGATGCGTGCCATCTCGTGGTGAAATTCAGTATTACAGTGCGCGCTCGATTTTTTAAATTTTTTTTTTCATTATTTTTTTTTTATCCGTTACGTATCGCACACCTCGTATTTCACCGTGTAAACAGTTCCTCCTACAAGTCCGTCTGTAACTACAAACTACCCTTTGTTTTAGTCACTTTCGAGACACCTGGTCGTGCTTTCCTTGTCGAGGTATCCTGCTCAGGGACATTCTTCACCCTGATCAATCCGGTCCGTGTCTTTGGACCGCAGGCCGCCCGAGGCTGACCGCCCACTCCGCCTCTTTAAAAGTCATTTTCCCGCGACGTCTGATATATCGACGGGAAGCTGCACGAAGCCGCGCTCCGGCGCTTCGCTGAAACTCTGCGTTTCACACGAATTTCTGGCGAAGAAAAGGTGTGACACACTTCTTTTATTCTTATCCTCTAAATGTTTTAAACAATCATTATTTTCCGCATTTGAAGTAAAAACTCTGACTACTTTCTCATGCAATTGTTTCACGTTTTTGTTTTGTTTTTTTCTTCATGCGAAATTGACAATTACGACTCGGTCTATGATTAAATAGAGTTGGAAATACTCAAATAAGAGCACAACTTTCACCGCAACTTTTTATTGAATGTTTTATTATCGCGGATAAATCCCCTCAATTATCTGTACGCTAGTGTCATGTTCAGTAACATTATATATAAATCGAATAGTGTTCACCCCGCTGATTTTATTTCTGTAATCTGTATCATGCTATGAAAGCACATTTGGGCTAAAATGAAGTGCAAAACAAACGTGTTTATTATTCTAATCTTGAATCCAATACTTTATCAAATATAGTTTTTTGAATTGTTTAATATGACACTAATTAAGAGGAGTAATTATTTTCAAGCTTATCATTTGTACCCTCACAATATGTTTATTGTTATTTACTACAGCAGCTTTGCATAATACTCAGTTCTAATAAGATTACTTTATCTTCTGTATATTTAATTATTATGTTGTATAAGTAGCCAACATGGAACCATTATAGTCCAAATACGTCAGATGCCCTTTGCTTCCTACTGTATTTAATATTTTAAGGGGCATGAGTCAGTGTATCTGTTGTAATGCCTGCTAATGATTAATGAGCTCTTTTTTTATAGCATCGTTCACCGACAGTAACCGTTCCAGAATGAGCCGGGAGGATCCTGACCCTTACATCTTCACGTCTGATTCATTGCCGCTCGATGAACGCTTCCTGCCCCCGCTGTCTAATGGGCTCTTGGGCTGGAGGGTCTTCAACGGCATCATGCACATGGGAGGGGTCTACAACGGGCAGCTAGGGCAGTGTCATCGCGCAGACATTCCTTGCCCCCTGGCTGCTACCCTTCACCTGAAGGAGCCGAGCGAACGCGCATTCACCCTGGATACCCGCAAAGGTGCGGTCCCGCTACCCCACTAATTGTCGCTGTGCTGTTCCTGTTGTTACTGTACTGTACTGCCTTTCATTGTGCTTAAGAGGCCGGTGTTTGGCTCTGCAGGTTAGGACTGATTTGACAGGTCATCGGTTCCAATACTATGGCTAGCAGCCAGTTTCCACCGAGGGACACTGTCTGACCCTGGTCTCTGATCCTTACATGTTTGTCACTTCTAATGAAGGAATCTGCTAAATTAGTATATGCAGATACTGTGTACCCCGTCAGATCCCTGTGCTGTTCCCTTTGTTGCTCTTCTGTACTCGCTGTCCCAGTACCTGTGCTGGTTGAAGTACATGTGAAGCCCTCGGCGTGCTTTTCCGCAGTGACAAAATGAAAGAGGCTTGCTAAGTGCCTCCGCCCCCCCCCATGTTGCCTGATGGGTTGATCAAACACCAGTCCCTCCAGGAAGTTGCGATGTTGCAAAACAGTTGCAACTATTTTTGTAAATTCATTTGTTCTTGCAGTGACATAAATAAAAAAAAATAAAAACAAAAGATGAAGCCTCAAAACATCGCAACTTTCACCGCAACTTTTTCAATCGAGCATTTTAAGCCGCAACAATCAAAAAAGACGCCCGCGACATCCTGGAGGGGCTGAAACACTGCCCTGTGCTGAGTCCTCTAGTACGGGTCACTCTGCATTTTCCGTCCCCCTTTCCCAGGTGTGTTCACTCACTCGGTGCAGACCGCCCATGTATCGGCCACACAGTCACTCTATGCCCACCGGTACCACCCCCACATGCTGGTGATGGAGGTGCTCATGGAGCGTCTGGACTCCACACAGGAGCCCCTCACACTGGAGCTGGACAGCTCCTTCACGCCCCATAGCGACGACATCACCTTCCAGGCCGAACCCGATTATAAGGGTGGGAGGTGAGGAAAAAGCAACCGCGGATGGAAACATCTCGACGCGCCAGAAGTTTGCCAGATCGGATATAAACTCTAGTATGTGTCTAAGATAGTCTCTTATAGACTTGTAGAAATGAAGTGTAATATCAACCTTTTTCAAACTGAGAGCTGCTTCACGGGCACTGAGCCATACGGACGGCTGACAGTCTGAAACGCCCCCCTAAACTCATCTAAACTTCATGTATAATATACATGTTTTAAATGCATTTTTTAGATTTTGTCATTTTCAAATCTATGTAAATGCAAATGTGATCAAAGAAGAATAGCAACGGGATAAAATTAAATTTTAGACGCAGCTTACTGGTGATTTGTGCTATTTTTAGAACAGGTCCGTGGGCAACTCGTGTTCCTTGGGGGCGTCCTGGTGCCCGCGGGCATCCTGTTGGTGACCCCTGGCATAGTGTATTGCTTAATAGTAATGTGTTTTTTGCTCAGGTACATCAAAGGCCAAACCCTTACACCCGAGGTCTCTGGGGGGGCACTCTTCAGTGTGCAACTCATCTGGACTCCTGTGCCGGGCACCTTGACCCTGTTGTCTAGTCAAACCCAGTCCCGCTGGGTTTTCTTCACTGTCGTGGCAGATGGCGCCAGGAGCGCCAAGGCATTTTTCGACACTGGCCTACAGCTGATTGCAGATGGGGATCTCTTCCCCTCTCACTGCCGGGCCTGGGCGGAGCTCTGGGCAGGGTGTGGGGTGGAGCTATCGGGCTCTGCCGCTATGAGCCGTGCTCTGGTTGGCTGCCTGTTCTACCTGCTTAGTGCCTTTCCCTTCCTACGTGATGCCCCCCCCGAGTTTGGGGGAGTGAGTCCTGGGGGGCTGTCCAATGGAAGAGAAGGAGAGGACTACTGGGGTCATGTATTCTGGGACGAGGTGAGGAGATGGATGAACAGCAGCCCGAAGCTGTATTCGCATGTCGAAGTCATACTGAGGGATATTAGGTGTCAGTTACATGTGATTTTCCACATACACACGTAGCAGTTTGTAACACTTTCCTGTTATTTCACAGGACACTTGGATGTATCCCAACATCGCTCTGTTTTACCCGCCTTTGGCGAAGGCCGTGTTGGAATACCGCGTGCGAACATTAGAGGGCGCCAAAGAAAATGCAAAGCAGCAAGGCTACAAGGTTATCATATTTTTGAGAAGGGTGCAGCTGCGGACGCCTGTAGAGTGAAGCTCCGCCGGTAATACATCACCACCACAGGAAACACGTGACCTCAACTCTGTGTTGCAGTGAATAAACCCTAACCTTAAATAAACCCTAACCTTAACCTTAACCCGAACCTTAACTGGAGCTCCACTTTACGCCCTTAAAGATCACGTATTTCCAGTGGAGCTTCACTCTACAGGCATCTGGCATCTGCAGCTGGACCCTCAATATTTTTATTCATCTGCTGCTGGTGTACATCCCATGACTACATGCTGAAGTGCATGTGCACTTGTGTGTGTGCAATATGTGATGTATATATTCACACTGGTGTGTGTTCTGTGTATGCATTAGATGTGTTCTGTGTGTTGTCTCTGTGCTTTACATTATCATAGGGTGCAGGTGCTGAGCATTGTGTGTGTGTGTGTGTGTGCGCAGGGGTTGAAGTTCCCATGGGAGAGTGCT
This sequence comes from Stomatorhinus ivindoensis, assembly GCA_019775895.2. Classification (NCBI taxonomy): domain Eukaryota; kingdom Metazoa; phylum Chordata; class Actinopteri; order Osteoglossiformes; family Mormyridae; genus Stomatorhinus; species Stomatorhinus ivindoensis. The sequence continues at coordinate 13,855,045 of JABFEB020000008.1, read as the reverse complement.
GTCACCGGAAGAGAAGTTTGCCCCGAGGACATCTATGGTGAACAAGAGATCCACATTAATGGTGACGTCATCCTGGCCTTCCAGATGTACCTTTACCTCACGCAGGTAGCGTGTCTGAGGCCAAGACTCCATGCCTCTCGAAATCCTCCCCTGATCTGACAGCAGTGTAGATATCAGAGGCGGCTGCTCAGTGCAGCAGTTAGTGCTTCCTCTGTTCTTGAGAATAAAAAAATCAAACCAGTAAAAAACACTTTCTTTTTTTGGAAAAAGGGAGTATTCATAGTTTTCACATGACACCACATCCTTTTATTAGTGCCCACCTGGATGGCAAAAGAAGGCTTTATTCCTGCCACTTATTTTTGCCATATTTGTTCTGTTAGATGCAGTAACTGACAAGAAAACAAACCTGAGTTGTGCTATCCCATCCAAGATTGTGTATTTGTGCTTATATTAGACGTGCTTCCATCCCTGGGGAGGGAATGAAAGAATGGTACCTATCAAAACGCACTTTCACACCAAAGTTCAGGATCCTAGTTCCTGGTTCCGAGTTCCTGGGCTGTGTAGACCGGGAACTTTTGTAGCTCCTGATGACTTTTGTGTGTGTCGCTTTCCCACTGCACAGCAAGAACTGGGACCTTTATGTTAAATAAACATGGGCGACGGAAAGGCTGTAGGTTAAACTTTACACATAATTCCAGACGAAACTAAACCACCACTCCAAAACAATGGAGTCATTTTGTTAGTTATTGGGAGTATCAATCGCAGTTAAAACAGGACACAGCCTTATATTTTATTTATATGACCCACAGTGTTTAAAATTCATTATAATATCTGGTCAGCAGATCAGTATTTAGTTCTCCATAGAATAAAACACAATGTAACATTATTCCGTTAATAAGCGTTGGCAAGTTTCATTGCCGGCACTAACGATATTGAACGAAAAAGTATTCGTTTTCGATCAAATTTTCCAATGTAGAAATATGGAGAGGCAAGCAAGAAAGATATTAATTCATGCATTTCATGTAATTTATTGGACATAAACATATCTGCCTGTAATTTTTCAAGTACACATATTGAGATTCACCCCAGGTCTCCAAACCAGTCACATTACTGAAAATTATGAATATTAACATGATATCTTCTGACATCCTTAGTTGTTTGTTTTTTTGTTTGTCACCACTGGTAGACACCTGACCAAAAAGCCGTCACACGTGCATCATTTTTGTCCAATCTGAAACACTGTTAGCAAAATACTGTTAGCAATTGAACCACCTCTTCTTCTTTTCTCCTGTCCCCCTGTACTTTGCCGTTATGGCTGTCAGGACCTGAGCATGTTCCAGGAAGGCCAGGGCAGTGAAGTGGTTTGGGGCGTTGCTGATTACTGGGTCTCCCGGGTAACCTGGAGTGCGGAAGAGAACTGCTTCTACATCAACGGTGAGGTGATAGTGACCTCAATAAATGACAAGTCAGACAGACATAAAAGTGCTCTTTGGCAACACAGTCTCATATGACAGTAAAATGGGATGTTTGAGTGTGACATAAGAGCATTGTGACATGATATATTCTAAGCATTATGTCATCGAAGATATGTCATCAGTCTTTCATCACAGTAGAGTGTTGTCACAGATGGTAGCACTGTTTTCTCACATCTCCAGGGGTGGGTTTTTCTCCTCCATGTAAAGCCCATTTAACAGGTACAGTTGGCTCCACCAAACCAAAGACATGCATTTAGGTGCATCTCTAAGTGTCTGTGTGTGTGGGTGGGGTGAGACTTGTTACTTTTTAGCTTGTGGGGACATTTTTAGTTCCCCTGAAATATACTCTAGGATTCTAGGTTGGAAAAAGGATGGATGGATGGATGCTTTGACAACATGATATGATAAATCCATCACAATTTTACCGTTACATATCTTACATCCATGTCAAGATATAAACACACATTTTGATTTGAGAAATCCTTTGAAATCCTGACCGAATATTCCTTTCATAGCTGTCTTGTATGTTGGATGGGTTTCATAAGGTAGGAACTCCACTCTCATTCATGATGGTTGCAGTCTGTGCAAATTTTTATGCAACAGAAATTCTTGTAATATACTAGGTTTCACACCCACCCAATACAAACATTGCTCACAACTTTTTTTTGCAAAATCTGCTTAAGATGTATATTTATAAAGGCACCTCTTCCTGTGTCTCACAGATCATCAGAAGTGAGGGTTTTACTTTTTCTTCTTTATAAAGCATAACGGATTATGTAAGGTTGACACACAAGCCCACACACCCTGCTATAAGGTGAAAGGTTGATTGAAGTATGGTGTATGTAGTACATTAACTAACGCGCTTTTGGGTTGTACTCTTTGAGCACCATATATCCGTTCACTATACTAACCAAAATTTGCCAGCATCTGTGCACCTGTGTATGTTGTGTGCAATGTTTAGTGTGTGCGCATGCGGCTTGAATCAAGGTTTTGTTGTGTGTGACATTTCATTCCGTGTGAACGTGTGTGTCAGGGGTCATGCCTCCTGACGAATACTACCGCAATGTTGACAACTCCGTCTACACAAACACCGTGGCCAAGCTCAGGTGAGTCTGCGACACTCATGCCGAAAGCCAATGTATAGGGATAACGGCAGAGACATACCCATGGTTGTGTTTTCAGTTTATTTTTTATGATTTTTCTGATGTGGTTCTGAGATTGCAAATATCGCATGGTTTTCTTGATTTATTTGTGATTATCACCTTCTCCCTCATTCAATATATTTTTTTTATCAATGTTGGCGTACCATAAAACCCAATGGTGGGTAACAGTCCTGGATGGATAAGGCCATTGGTGGAGCCTGTAGTTGACTTTCACTCCTCTTCCTTTTCACTCCCCCAGCCTCCAGTTTGCAGTGGACCTGGCCAGTCAGATGGGGTACCCTGCCCCACCAGAGTGGAAGCGCATCGCTGACACCCTTAAAATCCCCTTTGACTCAGAAGCCAAGTACCATCCAGAATTTGATGGCTACAAAAAGGGCAAGTGTTCCATTCCTACTCCACCCTCATCTTTAATTCTCCTCTTGGCTTCTATCTACCTACAGTACACTTGCATGTCTGCAGAAGGTACATATAGGCTATGTTTTGCGATTAGGCTCAGGGTTAGTAGGCGCTAAACTCCTGGTCTTTAAGGCAGGACGTGTCGTACTTTCTCCGAGTCATCTTCTGTGATTTGTCTCAACCAGGAAGCCCAGTAAAGCAGGCAGATGTCGTGTTGCTAGGCTATCCTTTGGGTCTACCCATGACTCCCGAGGTTCGGAGGAATGACCTGGACGTATATGAGCCTGTGACAGACCCCAATGGCCCAGCGATGACATGGGTGAGGATCCCAGACTGAACAGCCTCAGGAAATTAGCCAGTCATCACTACCAACAACATAGGCACCTCTAGCATATCATGCTGTGCTAAATGGTTCAGCATAATTCACTGTGTTAAAGTTACATTTCCCAAATGAGATCTGAAAGGGAATTTTCTAAATCAATGCCTGTGAAGAGCATGGCCTCACACATTCCACGTTTGCTGCATGGCGTTTGCGTTTTCGATGTCATAAATGGAGAATCCCTATCATCTGAGTGATTAACTGGTGCATTCCTCCAAGGAATCTAAGAATTTTCTGTGGAAAAGCACAAATGATAAAAATATGTAGTGGCAGAAATGAGACTCTGTAGTGTCATTGAGCAGTAGAGTGGCATGCTCTGCTACTGAATGAACCAAGCACACTTTTGCACGTCCTTCAGGAAAGTCCTGCACCATCATTTGAATACTTGCAATACAATAACCCACAATCCTGAGCATGTTAGAACTTTTGAAAGAAGCAGTGAACCTAGACCACGTGGTAACCTCCACACCACTCGGCCATTACTGCAAACTCATCTGCAATTCCTGCTGAACACTATTTCATATAAATGGTGAATTGTGACAGGGATGCATTGAGATATGTGTCGTAAGACGATTTTCGTCATTGTGAAAACATCATGGGGTTTACTTCAACAACCCTAGATGGTGTAGCCTAAATAACGATGAGTACAGTATAGTAAATGCAGTACAAAAACTGGTAACATAGTTGTTTATTATCATTATCAAGTATTATGTATTGTAGATATTGTATGTCCTATACTTTTATATGACTGGCAGCACAGTAGGTTTGTTTACACCAGCATTGGCAAAAAACGACTAATGCATTGCACTGCGACGTGATGTCATAGCGATTGTAATTAGGCCATAGGAGTATTTCAGCTCCATTATAATCATATGCGACCATAAAAGTATATGTGGTCCGTGGTTGACCATAATGTCATTTTGTAGTGCATGATTTTATTGTATCACTGTTTGTTGTGAAATTGTATATTGTATAGCTGAAGAGTAATACAGTACCCAAGGCTGATCAATAGTCTTTATGTTTCTAATGATGTATGAATTTAAATCGGAGGATTAAAGAGGCTAAACGCCTTGTGGATTTTCAGTCTCAGTGTTGATTAGACTGTTTCCTGTTCCTTTGACAGAGCATGTTTGCTGTGGGCTGGTTGGAGCTGGGTGAGGCAAAGAAGGCACAGGAACAGCTCAGTAAATGCTTCAGCAACATCCAGGAACCTTTTCAGGTCGGGTCAGGGGTTAGAGGTCAAAGGCGGTTGCAGTAGTGTGGCTTCTGTCACGTCACTGAAACCACACGTTCTAGTTATAACTAATTATTTTCTAAGTACCTCAAGGCTGTGTGAAAGAAAATTTTAAACAAAACTATGTCCATGATAATGTGATTGTGATTTCTTTTTTCTTAAGCACCATTTTTCTTTGTTAAATTGGGAAGTCGTTCTGTCTGCAGGTGTGGAGCGAATGTGCTGATGGATCTGGAGCAGTCAACTTCCTCACCGGAATGGGAGGCTTCCTGCAGTCGGTACTGTTTGGATATACAGGCTTCAGGTCAGTTTGTCCCTGACCTATGCATTTTGTTTACTCGCTTAATTCTTAATAATGGTCGCTATGTGTGCAGTTCACTTCGAAGACTTTTTTTTGCAGATAAATCCAATAATAATGTATCGGATATTTTGTGAATTAGCCCAACGAGGCGCTTAGAGTGGCATGAACATCGAAGTTCATTGTATTTCCATACGAGGTGGTTCTGCCTGCATTCCTCGCTAATTAGTTTTAAGAGAGGATGCGGCAAGTTCAGTGTGTGCTATAGTATTATGGTACTTGCATTTGTCTAGCTTGTGCACATACATTTTTAGCTCTTACTTTGAGTTGTATCACCTCTGTGTTTAGGGTGCGGGAAAAAAGTCTCTACTTTTCCCCCCTGCTTCCTGATGGCATCACTGAGCTCCGGGTCCGTGGAGTGAGTTACCTAGGTAACAAGATGGACTGGGAGATAAAGTCACAGGAAGTGTGTGTGACTGTGAGGGAAGGCACAGAGACCTCAGGAAAAGCTGAACGCTGCCCTCTGGAGGTTGTACTGAAAACTTCAGGGAGAAAAATCCCATTGAATCCAGGTAACTTCCATTACACTTTACCAGTGTGCTAACTTCATAATATTTACGACAAGCCATATAAAAAATTGGAGTTTCTATTAACGTGAATTGAAAATTATTTCCTTGCTTTTTTGACTTGATTTTAAAACTGTCTGGCTGTCATTTTGTCAGGACAGGCAGTGACCATCCATTGTCAGCCTGGGGAGATACAGAAGCAACAATAATCTGCTGCTGACGTTTGTAAAAACCCCCCCACGATGTCCACAAAAATATCGGACCAGAAAAGATTTGCCTTAAAATGCTGCCTTGAGAAGGACAGCAAGTTTTGCAGGGATAGTAAACGTACTTTCATGATATTGAAATTTAAGGAATTCACTCTACCCTTTTCTTCAATGTGAAGTTGATTTAGAAGTTACTTTGGTCATTCTATGTTGCACAACATCACAAAAACTTGTTTTGCTTCATGGTTGAATCTTGTATGTTATGGAGAATCTGTGAATACTTTCTGTAAACAAATGATACATGCACAGCTGAGAGAGCTTAATAAAATTGATTACATAAGACTGAGTTATAGAATCCATATTGGTAGTTGGTAGACTTTGCCCAAAAATGAGAAATATACCTTTGAGCACAAGATTCTGAAAAATAATGAATATATCACCATTATTGTTACTGTTTAAGATTACAATGTTAGCAAAACTAATCATGTTCTTTATAATGTACTAAACATACAATTATTACTTTTTAAAAACTTGAATAAAAAAATATATTATCCAAAAATTTTGCAACTGTGAGATATTGCACAATATACAGAACAGTGACATCATTTATGAACTTTAGGTGACTGAGGTATTATAAAGTCTGATGGCAGATGGAATGAAGGACCTGCGGAAGCGCTCCTTCTTGCATGTTGGATGCAGTA
>JABFEB020000008.1:13814152-13834394 GCA_019775895.2 Stomatorhinus ivindoensis | reverse complement strand
ACAACAATCATAACCATAACAGAACAGACAATCAGCATGGGGAGGGGGGGAAACAAAGGTGTATACAGAAATAATAGCACTAATAATGTAGTTGGAATGGAGAAAATTAAGTGTAAGGGAATACAGAATACAAACCGCTATAAGAAGTCATTACAAGGACATGAAACGACAAATTGCAACAACGACAATCAGTAATGATAATGTTACAAATGGGTATTGTGTGTGTGTGTGTGTGTGTGTGTGTGTGTGGCATACACGTGATCCTACCCATATACATATATTTCAATTCCTATGTCTAGGAATTCATTGCAGGCTACATGGTTTGATGGCTTTAAGGATTTCATACGCATCACACTTTCATGTGATCAGAAGAGATGCGTTAGATGGCACTGTGGACACTTAGTCTTCCCCTCGCCTGCTGTAATTTGTGTGCTTACCTGATTCGCCGCCCTCTCTCAGGCCGGCAGCTGCAGCAGGCCATGATGCAGCAGTACTTCAACCCCGTGGATGTGGACTCCTACTTCGGAGCGATCGAGGATCCACAGCTGGAACGGATATTTTACAAGAGCAAGCCCCGATATTTTAAGCGTACCAGCTCTGCTGTCTGGCACTCGCCTCCTCGGGGTGGAGCTACGGCCTTTTAAACTCTTCTGTTTGCACTGTCTAGTGGTCTTTTTGTTGTTTTTCGTCTTATTTCAGCTCTTATCTTTGTTTCGGTTTTGCAACTCAAAAGCTTTTGTGTTTTTGATGGGGGGCAGAATATAATTTCTTTCTGAAATGTTAAATTTTTCTCATAATAAAATGTTATGAAACATTGTGTTATCCTGTCCTGTTGGTCGACTGTTTTACCTGTACAAATCAGGCTTATTGCTTCCGAATTCCAGGGTCATTCTACCATGACAGTTGTGCATCAACAGGAAGTGGCTAGTCTGCCAGAATCAGTACACACTTGAATTGGAACATCAGCTAGTTCCCTGACTTAATGCAAATATTTACAAATGTGCTTTTCCATTAAGATCACTAGCTGGGTGCCAGAGTACTTTCTGATCTACTGGTTTTAAGTACATACTTAGACCTTGACACGCTAATGTCTTCAAATGGACAGCCAGGTACTCGACTGGACTGTGTAGAGACGGAGTTAGGGTGGTTTCTTTGTCTTTCTGTTTGTTGTGTGTGTGTGTGTGTGTGTGTGTGTGTTTTTTTTTTTTTTTTTTTTTTTTATTTTTTATTTTTTTAAATTGCACTGCTGTGATTTTCAAGCCGTATTCAGTCCAGGATTTACAACATAAGTTGGTGTCTGTCTGGGCTGAAACTGGTACCCGTTGTATCAGTGAGGAAGGTTTTGTGTGAGTATCGATGCCTTTCATTCTGGACAACTTCCAGTTTTTGCGTATGTAGTTTGATCTGTTTTGTTTATAGCTTGTTTGAATTCTCATCTGCACCAGGGATTTCAGACCTGCCTGTGACATGTTCTTATTGCCTTTCACCTCTCGTGAACCTTGAAATGGCACTTTTCAAGAGGCTTGTCAACCCACATTTACTGAAGCCCCCTGCAGGCAATAGTACCTACAGTGACGGCATATTTAGAGTCCCTGACGACGAACGAATCCTCAGATGATGGTGGATAAGAGGCGCCTGGTTTTGAGAGCACATGACATTCAGAAGTTGCCTTCATTAAACATGTATACATGGAAGATGGGTTGGGTTGCAAATTTGAAGTTATTTATAGCTTCCAGTCTTGAGTTTTGATAGCATTGTTTCTAAAAGGCAGCATTACTGTCCCATTGTTTTATAGATGCTGTAACAAAAGCCTTCAATTGTAGCAAACCAAACCTGATTTCAAATATTCAATTCACTTAAGTGCACTGGCAGCTTGGCGATTATGTAATGTGTGTTTGTGTGAGACGTGTATTTTTCACTCTTACATTTCCGCAACAACCCTGTACATGACTCAACCATCATATGTCTGGAATGACTGCATGTCAGCTTGAAATCGAATGGCACACTGCTCTAGGTATGGAATTTTCCAGATCACACTTCTGCATTTTTTTTTCCTTTTTTTTTTTTTGTCTTTTGTGTTTAACTGTCACACTGGTTGTATTTTGGAGACAGTGGTATACAGTGGTAGCCCTAATAGAAACTGACAAAAAGGCAGCCAAGGTTTGGACTGAAACCCTGTACCACAGGTCCTTTATAGAGTTCCCGATCGATCAGTCAGTCATGCCTCTCTTAAGCTTCCTTTTTTTTAAAAAAAAACTAATTGCTCGCCAACTACTTCAGTGAATCTATACCTCTAGATGCAGTTGTTGTTGCCATAGTTTTGCATTTCCATATGGACCAGGGGCTTCCATAGCTGGGGTACCTATTGTTACCCATCTAACTATCCCTAAGGTTCCCTCTGTAAACGAACAAAAGAAAATACTGGACTGTAGGGACTAATTGCAATTTTGTGTTTAAAAAAAATAAACTCTTAGGATCTACTTGCCCCACTGGGAACAAGCCCACAAGTCACGCATATCCTGACTGCGAACAGGTCGCTGACTGGCTGTAATGCACACACACGCAACACGTTCCATATGCACCTGTTAAAAGAACTCATTAAAAGAGCACGCAATTTAATCAATGTAGGCTAATGTAGCCCCCACCACCAAAATGCAACATCCTTCATGAAATTCCTGGCCTTAAAATCCCTGCTATAATTTTCTTTCATTTTTCTGTCCTTTTCTGAGCACCTGACGTTTTCTCATGTTTTTAATGTTTTATGTTTTTAACAAATTATTCCAGTAGATTATTTAAAGATTAGATGGCCCATTTAGGGCTGCCCTGACCCAGGGCCTTGGGGCAACGGTTGGGTCCTCAGGATAAGAGCTTGCGTCCGCTCCAAGCAGATAATGCAGGATCTCAGGAGCAGTTGCTTGAACCTTAGATTCTTCATGATACAGAAAGCACAGCCAATAGGGTTATCCAGAAAGACATCATGTTCTTGAAACCAATCAAATTGATTTTTTTCCCATGCTGCTATTTGTGCTTGGCCTAAAACAATTTATAAAAATGTTTTGCTATTCCCTCTGAGGTTTCTCAAAGACAGTTTTCATTGGTACCCTAATTGCAATTTAAAGCCATTCTGGTCTTGGGATGAATATGCATTCTAAGATTTCTTTATATGAAAATGTAATATTTGTGTCTTTTTCTGACTCCATTCTTACTCAGTTTGATCAGATTTGACATGCAACTGATAGGAATTTTTTAGCAAAAATCTGCATATTTAAGGTATAAAACAGGATTTATCAAGATACCATCATAAAACCAGGCCAACCTGTACCTTAACATAGTCAGAGGTGAATATGTTATGGTTGAATTACATAATTGTCTGTTATAATAAAATTCTAACGAGACTACTGCAGAAAAATACGAACGTGGGCACAATGATAGCCAATCAAACTGTAATTACAACCAGATACTGAGTTTGGCTGCAGTCAGCCACATTCAAGCATTTAATGTCTTCTTTTGATTGGATACAACTATCTATGATGTTCAACAACTTGCAGCAAAGCTGCTCTCTGGACTTGGCTAGTGGGGATACACGTGGCAAAGTCAGTGATGAGTTTGATTTCACGCTCAGCTGTATCGTCGGCTACTTTCACTGAATGAACGAACGTTTTGGCTGTGTGGGAATCATCATCAGAATGCCACTGGCCAATGGGTAAGTCCAACTGACTGCTGCTGCTCTTCAGTGCCTGAAACAGGGTCTGAGATACTTGTCCGATTAATTTGGTCAGGCATTGTGTCGAACCTGGGAACACTGGCCTTCTGAGTCAAAGATTCTCCAGAGCTGATGTTCTCAGAAATTTGGCTGCGATATGCTGCTTTATTCTATTTGTGGCCAATGGATGGCTGCTAACAGTGTAAACGGTACAATCGCTCGTGTGAGGCATCATCGATGGCTGCTTAGCCTGGCCTGGACCTGTCCTGGACTTACGACTTTTCTCAGAAATGATGGCATGCTGCAGTATTGATGAAGAAGTGGCAAGCACTGTGCTGGCCAGGCTTAGAAACCATAATTTCAACAGTAAAACGATGGTTCAGTTTGGTTGGTTTCAAGAACTTTGTTTTATTTTTATTTTTTTTGGACAGTCCTACCCAATTTAAGCTATTCAGGCAAAATTTGGAAACGTCTAAACAAATGAAAGTCATAGTTACATAATATATAGTTTATGGTTAAGGTTTTTTTTTAATTATTCTCTAAGAATTTTAATATATATCGATACATTTTATCTGTGTAATTTGTGGAACGGGAGGAGGGGGACTGGCCAAATTAATCAGCACGGAATCTCTTCAACTCAAGGAGAGGCAGCCTTGGCTCACATGATAAACATAATCTTTGGCCTTCCAGGGATGTTGTAACCGCGCACAGCGTATGTGTCAATGTAATTACTGAGACATCATCCAACATTTACAAACCCATAACTCAAATGGGTTCCTCACGTGGCAGGGATTATCCACTGTTGCTTAAATGATGTACTTCACATTGACCTTTACCCTCTTTAGTCAGTTTATTGTTCACTTATAAAGTCAGATTTTGACCATATGTACGTGATCAAAAATGAATAATTTCAACATGTAAATATGAATTTCATATTGCATCGTTTGCACAGAAGCTGGGTGTTTAGCATTTACTGTCCAGTGAGTATGTGCAGTGTCTTGGTTGAAGTTGGATAATCTGCTCACTACTCATAATTCAAAAACATGTGAACTGGTGTCTCTGCATTTCTCAAGGTGTGATTCTGTGCCTGAGTGTCCTGCAACAGACTGACATCTCATCCTTTCTGTCTACTATCAGATGCCCTGTATTTCCCAGTGCGTTGGATAAATGTTTATAGTAAATGGATGGATGAAGCGATGATGTTGACAACAAACATCAATATGAAGAAGCTGACTATAAAGAAACACTTTCTGGTTTGTCTTTTGTAAGAAACTAGGTAATCATCTCCAAGTAGTTCATTAGTATAACCGTACAACAGTAGTTTATTTGCGACCCTTACTGCATTGATAAACCTATTGTGTAAACCATAGAATGTAACGCAGCGAACAAGAAATCATCATTGCAACATATGGTGTAATACAAGTGCGTCACAGATTGTATAGTCATAATAACAGGATGTTCTACCCTGATGGATCATCATTGTTTTAAAGGAATGACAGGATTGTTTCGTATGACAAGTCTGCTATGTGATCTTTCTCATTTCCACTTTTTTGAAAAAAGTATTAGCTGAAACAGTAGTTCTGCGGTTGTTTGTACAATGTGAATAATAACAAATGTATTCGTTCACAAAGGGGGCTAAAATAATCTGGGTCTACCCTCATAGACCAGAATCTAAACACTTACAATTATGTCAATGATGTGTAAAGTAGAAAAAACTAGACACTAGGCCATGTTTTTCCACGCACATCTCACAGCAAGAGCATGGTGACACCGTACTACTGAAATTAGTGATTTAGATGAAATGCGAGGTTTTAATGCAGGGTATTTAAGATAATAAAAATTCGAAATACACCTACATAACCAGTAAAAATGTTGACGTTCAGTTTGCTGCTGGTGAATTAGTGACGTCATCAGCCGCGCATCGACTGGCTGATGAGTGCAGGTTCACCACGCCCCTTTTCAAGTGCGTGACGCAATTGGTATTTATGGGTATGTGCCCCGCGCTTTGCCGCCCACATGCTTCCACCTTTGTAGGTAGAGAAGGTTACCTGCTTCAACAGTGCTTGAACGGCAACCGGCCTACCATCAAATTTGTACAACTTTTAGTCCACATTTTGACATAATCAAATACGTTAGACTCGCTACGTTCTTCAGGACTTGCCGTCAGTGCTATCCAGCAAATAACGGTGAGTACGATCGCTGCTTATCACAAAATTTAATTTTGCATTTAAGGTGGAAGCTGGAGTCTTATAACGTTTCTCATAAGCATTTTAAGATTCTGACGCATTTCATGCGTATATTTAACGCTACGTTATATGGCTATTGTGTGCGATGTTCCGGATTCCCGGTTTTTATGACCCGTCGGCGGTGCTCCGGCTTTGCCCCGGTGACCTTCGGCAGTCCTGCAGCGCGGAGGCAGCACAGCCATGTTGGCTAACGGTGGCTAAAGCGCTGCCTAAATATCCCAGTGTTGTTACCGGTTTTCTGTCCGTTGGTCTGAACCGGTTTTAGTTTGTAGATGTTAAGCTGAAAGTGAGCAGCGGCGATGAAGTGACGCCTGTGCTGAGTATTAGGGCTCAAGCGGCGCTTCCTGCTGAATATTGTCGCTGTTCGTTTGGTTACGTTAAAACGTTTATTGATTGTCGTCTTCTCATGAAATAAGAATTTATTTTTAAAAATCTGAATATGCTCGTTGCTTCCTCCCCCCCCCCCCCATCTACAGCAGAAGCAGTTCGGGTCTTTCCCAGACTCCATGTTCCTTATAAGATGACGCACGTTTTCCAATGGAGATTTACCAAAATAAAACATTAGCCGAGAGCCCGAAGCTAATTTCGCATAACGAGATCTCGGCGTTTGTTTTAATCTTGGTTTCGAGTTTCGAAAACTGTTGATATCGGATGTCTCGACCCAGTTGTCCGGGTTTTTTAACCCATTGCCCGAGTTGCCTGTTTGACGGTGTTTACAATGTAGCCTATTAAACATGCTTTGCTTAATAACCAATTGTCACTGAACCACGCTAACAGTAATTAAATCAAATTCTTGTGGTATCTGGAAGGCTGTATGCTTGGGGTTAAATCCTTTAGTTTATAAGCCTTTTATAAAACGTATTTATGAAGTAGATTCCGAGATACGGTGGTATGTAATGGATACAGGGCAAACGTAGGTATTACCGCGGTGTTTACTGTACGCTGTCGCTGTTAACTGCTTCGCACTTTATTTGTGTTCTGTGTTTCGGCTCGAAGTAGCGCGGTGCTGTTGATTTTCGGCCGAACGGTGTTCCTGTTTGCTGAACCAGAGACGGCGGCAATGAGCATATACCCTATGTGTTTTTAAAACGAGTTAACTGTGGATTCACATGCCCTTTATCTGACTGGGCGTGGGAAGACATTCTGCGTTCATGAGTCCCTACACTGTTCTGTAACCCTAAGCTGAACGCGAGTAAATTAAGTTGTATGTCGTGGCGAGTGTGACTGGCTCAATGTTGGGTTTGGGTTTTGAAGCGTAAATGCAGCCTAATCATGCCTGTGTTTTAGGCTCAAACTGGGTATTTTATATAGCCAATACTAGGGTTGAAACAATTCTGGGAGTTAGATTATTCATACAATTTGCTTTCTTTGCCGAATCCGTGGGCTGGTATAGAGTGACACGGAGTTCAGTATTTCCAAAATTCCACAGCTTAACTTCTCCTGGAAAATTTCCAGAAATTTTCTGCCCCTTTGCCACCTTGTCTTATTTGTTGTTATCCCTTGTGTTCACAGCAATGACATCCCAAGTGAGGCACAACTTCCACCAGGACTGCGAGGCAGCCATTAACCGGCAGATCAACATGGAGCTCTACGCCTCCTATGTTTACCTGTCCATGGTGAGAAAGGACATCGAAATTGAAAATTGTTATACGAATTTCCCGTTTCTTTAACGGCTCTAATGACCATCATAACTTCTGCTTCTCTCCACAAGGCGTACTATTTTGACCGAGATGACCAGGCCCTGCACAACTTCGCCAAATTCTTCCGCAAGCAGTCCCACGAAGAGCGGGAGCACGCAGAGAAACTGATGAAGCTGCAGAACCAGAGGGGGGGGCGTATCTTCCTGCAGGACATCAAGGTATGATCTTCAGACCTGTTCACGGAGGTGTGTGAGGACAATGGATGCTAGTGCCATGGCGATTTTAGATATCACTCCTAGAGGGAGGTTAGTCTGTCAACCCACAGTTGCACATTCCTGTGCATTGAGAGAACATAGGAGTCCTGTCAGGGCTCAACTGATAGTACAAGGAGAAGCTGAGAAAAGGTATTATCTTCCTCAAACACAAGGCAATGGCCAGGGGGAGGGTGAACTCCCGTTGTGTCTGCGCTCATCTGCTGATAATGGCAATGTGCGGTCTGTGCAGCGTTCTGTGTGACAGTAATATGGGTGTGTTTGCAGAAACCGGAGAGGGACGAGTGGGGTAGCGGTGTGGAGGCTCTGGAGTGTGCTTTACAGCTGGAGAAGACGGTGAACCAGTCCCTGCTGGATATGCACAAGCTGTCGACGGAGCACAATGATCCCCACGTGAGTCCGGGGCCCACAACTCGCAAGGGGGAGTCGCCATGTTTTTACTCGTCCCTATTCTTGTTTTACATTACCGACGTCTCTGCAGATGTGCGACTTCATTGAGACACACTACCTGGACGAGCAGGTGAAATCCATCAAGGAATTGGGGGATTGGGTCACCAACCTGCGTCGCATGGGGGCCCCCCAGGCCGGCATGGCGGAGTACCTGTTCGACAAGCATACGCTGGGAGAGGGGAGCAGCTAGATCTTCACGCTCGCTTCGGCAATGTTTTATTAATGGCTGCGTGTCTGTGCGCCGCATCCTTAGCATGGCTCTGCTTAGGTGCCAGTTCGCCCTCAGCCCATGTATGCCTTCCAGAGCTTTCATAAGCCATAGTGCTCCGCTTTGTAATCTATGTATTACTGGTTGCTCACTTGTCAGAAACTCAAATAAATGAAACTCTTGTTTCTGAGCTTTCAGTGTGTGTGTTTGGTGTCATTTGAAGGTGGATGAGCTTGTTTTTGGATTGATATGTAAACTTAAGTGTTACCGTCATGTTGACCGCTGATGGTTGTGTTTTGTGCACTTAAGTATGTGGGCCTTATCCATCCAGAAGATATGGATGTTCAGTGATGTTCTGCAGGTGTTGGGACTTGCTGGTTCCTCATCTTTTATTTCCACTTGGCTGATTCACATGTTTACATTGCAGATGAGACATGCCCAGGGGCCTGTTTCACAAAGCAGGATTACTTAGCCAGATAACTTGCCAGATTTAAGGTAATCTGGCTAAGCAAGTAATCCTGCTTTGTGAAACGGGCCCCAGCTTGCTGAGCTTTAGAACGGTGTAATAATGGGTCATCCTTTCTGGGACAGAACACTTGGCTGATACTATACTTCTAGGACAAACCTTACATTTTATATTCAGCTGGTAATACATTGTAGGGGATGACCATGCAGTGGTTTACAGATGACCAGGTATTTTACAGAGCTGTTCAAAACACCTCTGGGCAGGTCTACAGCTTTGGTATGTATTGTGAAATTTCTTGGGGCGAGAGAGATTCAATCAAACCATTGGGTAAGGGGTACACCTACTACTGCAATCTATTCAGTTTTATATTCTTGTTCTCTTCCACCAGTTGGTCTTGCCCTCTCTCCATTTCCAGCCAACATGTCTAGAAGGTCTTAGTGAACCAATGGCTTCCCTGAGTCCTTGGGTGATGCCTGCTGATTGGCTGCTGGTTGAACACAGGCAGAGGGTGGTGATACAGGGTTTACGTTATTACCATTACTGGTGTTGCTGCTGGCACAGTTAAAGATCCCATGGCTGCAGATATTGCCATGGCTACCAGCAGTGGAGGAGGAACTGTTGATGTTGGTTGTATTGATGCTGCTGGAACTTATGTTGCAGTTTGGGACAGGGACATGGAATGGTTGCGTGAATGAAAAGAACTGTTCTCCCTGTGTGTTAGGGGGACCAGGGTGTGTGTCAGAGGGGGGAATAGGGTCCAGGGAGCAGTGAGGGGGTGGAGGTTGTCGTAGCTGAGTAGGCCTAATCTTGGGTAGAGGGAGAGGAAGGGGACATGGCTCAAGCACAGGCTCTGGGAAGGAAAAGGTGGGACCAGTGGAAGGTTCACCCTGCTCACTCAGCCATGGGAAGGCAGATGATGGAGGTGGATGAATGCTTGGTGTGTCAGGAGGCAACAGCTGAGACCCCAACAAGGTGGGTGCAAGCGAGCTGGAGCTATGGTCCCAGTCGGTCTGAGGCCTCCGAGGGGGTCGTGGGCGGGGAACAGCTGGCGGCACACAATGGATGGGCGTTTGAGGACAGCTGTAGAAGCCGGGTCGCTCATGCAACAGCACAGAGGAGTACCTGCGGTCTAGGTTCTGCTCAAGGGGAGGGTCAGGGCAAGCGTGGCCTGGGGTTAGGGGCCTCTCCGGGTGCAGATAGAGGGGAAAGCACCCCTGTTGGGCCCCAGGCCTGCGACGCAGTAGAGACATCCTCGAGGAGGTGGAGGAGCGAGAAAAGCTCTGAGGCTGAACCCCCAGTAGTCGCCCCAAGCCTCCTAGCAGAGGTGTGGCGTGATTGGCGGCCTCATGCTCTTTGATCTGCTGCAGGTTAGACTGAAACTCCATCTCCTCCTTGGGTACACTGCAGGGGCCAGTATTTCTGTTAGCGTGTGTGTTATCCCATGTCTTATACTTGCTGCTGAAATGTTCTAATCTATTTCAGAGCCTTTCAATACCCTCAATACCTTATATCCAGCGCAGACCCCATGAATGATGGCTTGCGGTGTTCTGCACTGGCAGTGGTGTAGGGGGCTTGAGGTTCTGACTCATTCCAGTACTTATCCTTCTCCAACACAGGCACACTGTCGTACATTTCATCCACAGACAACAGGGACACCTGAGAAGTGTAAAGCGGAAGTATATTTAACGGATCAGAATATGCAACTGGGAGGACTTTGTGCTTTTAGCTTAACACTGTCCAGTTCTTGGTTATGAAAGTAAAGCAAAGCTGTTGAAGAAGGTTACGCATGTATCAGTCTTGAAGGAAGAAGGGTAAAAACAACACGGATAACCTGTAGATTTCGATCAACCAGCCAGTTGGTCTCAAAATCATCATCATCCTCACCGAATGGATTAATTAGCTGTTCAGCCACCTGAGAAAGGAGTACAGGAGTCAAATCACCATCCTATTGTCTGCCACGGGCTATAAGCATGAAAGCAAGTGTAAAAACAGGTGCAAAAGAATGAGGAACCAAAATTTTGGAAAAGAGGGCCTGAAACTTATTACTATTTCCATTTCCTGCATTAATGCAACTACAAAACATCATAAATGAAAGACGTTACAGCGTGGGATTCTGGGATATTGTTAGACCTCATGCGTGAGGTAACAGCGTCAATGGTTCAGTGTACTTATTTCTTATGAGATAAAGAATAAAGCGTTTCGAGTGCTTTGAAAAGCACTCTGTGGTGGACAGCCCTGTCCCTGTGCCAGATAAGGTGAATAATAAGATGAATAATATCGACCATTTTGCTCACCTTCAACCAGCCAGCATAAAAGAAAAACTGAAGCAGGGTGAAGACAGGCAGGTAGACATCCAGGTCATGGCCAGGGTAGCCCTGCGTAGGGTCCAGGAACTGGCGGCCAATCAGGCAGGCCAGGAAGAAACTGTAGACGGCCACTGTCACCACCTGGCAATGTGACAGGTCTAGACACAGTTATCCAACTAGCAGAGACGCATCATTAATGCTAAGAGAGGGGAAGAGCTGTCCCTGACAATCTGTTATTATACTGTTGCAAATGCTTCATAAGCCAAATGACAACTGCTCTAAAAACACTGTTTAGCTGTCTGAGAAAGACAGAGGTGAGACTTAGGCAATGCAATGAGAGGGAGGAGAAGCAACGCTGTCTATAGGGGTTCTATGTCATAATAAGGGTTACAGGACAGTGGGGATCAAGTCTGGGCAGGATGTGTTATCATTTCTGGCAGTGCTTATCCTTGGTCGAGATGTTTACAGAATGCATATCTTCAGTGAAGAGGGTGATCGTACCTGCGTGTAAACCAGGGGCAGACTGATCCAATCATAACTGTACAGCTTCATACACTGTGTACGGAGGGTGTTCAGCTCCTGAGTCACATGAAACATATGCAGTACACAGTAGCCACGCTGTTACACACGTCCGCATATGTCATTACATTACATACGTCTTTCTCTGTCGTACGGAAGCACACACGGGAACCCACCTTGAGGATAGCGCTTAACGCCACGTCATTGTTGATGCGGCCTTCACTGCGGGACCTGAGCGCCAGGCTGACAAACCACATGCAAGGCACCCAGAATTTGCTGTGGGACGAGGGTACGGCCTCCAGCTGCCTTAGTTCCTCAGCTGTCATCAGGCCTTTGTGGGAAGACATGAAGAGACCTGGAGCGGGCGATCATCCTCTCGACAGGACCAGTTTATTTATGCCGAGACACCATTAAACTACGTACAATGACAGCAAAACACCCGAATCACCACTGCGATAATCACTGGCTCTGCGTGATGATAATCATTATGCTACATGGGTCATCGTTTGTGGTCCAGGCAACTTGGAAATACTTTGCACTTTAGGAAAGACTTTTAGGATAAAATTGCAGTGCCACTGCTGTCAGATTAACAACACTTATCTATGGCACTGCCCTGTACGACAAGTGTAACCTTTGAAACACTAACAAAACGATGGACCTTTGTTAGGTACAATAAAGTTTGAGACGACTATGAAGTCATATGCTATATGCTCCCCTTAGAGTTGCCGAGGTCACATGTTGTCTTTTACCCAGAATGCCACTGCTTCTTGGGACAGACCTTACAGCTACAGTTTGACGGACCCTTTAGCAAAGTCCAGTGAAGCAGTCTCCGACGTGCCGGTGCCTTAAAGGACTACACCGGATGGGTGCTATTCTATGATCCTTGTGCTGCATTCCAGTGTTTCAAAACCCAGCGCTCAGGGACCCTCAGACTGTCTGTGTTTTTGCAAAAATGTGGATTGACTGGGAGGGAGCGAAAACGTGGACCAGCTGGGGATCCCTCAGGACCGGGTTGGGAAAAGCTATAGACCCCGGTGAGCAGTGCGGCTGAATCCTATGTCCTACCTGCCTGCACCAGGTGCTCCATGGTTGGGAACCTCTTGTAGACAGCCGTGCTGACGGAACGGTAGATGAGCACTCCAGACAGGTTGGCGTAACGCATGAGGGTGCGCCGGATGAGCCGAGCTGCATCATCCACCCCCCGCACATGCCCTCCCACCAGCGCCCCCAAGCGGTCGGGCCAGGGGACGCTCTTGAACTGTCCCCACCAGCGCGTGACCACCAGGGTGACGTAGAACCCTGCCCGCAAAAGGCACCCAAGCAAACAGCAGACGACGGCAAACATTTCCTTCTTCAGTGGGATACAACACACCCGGTAATCAGAACCCCTGCAGTGACGCAGTGGGAAGAGGCCACTAAGTTAACTGCAGTGGGTGCTTATGCCTCATGTTTTCTGCCTGAGGTAGAGAAAAAACTGCGATAATAATATGAGGCAGCTTAACAAAGAGTCTTAGATAAGGATAAGTTGCAAACTGAACAAAACTCAAAACTGAAGCGTGAAATGGGAAGTACAGAGGTATTCTTCTCATTTGTTACACGAGCTTCATAGGTGATTTTAATGAGGGTGCAACTGCTCCACCTACTGGTTACATCAGAATGCATTTTAGATTAGATTAGATTGGATAGATTTAAAGTTTAGTAATTGAATTATACACATATTGAAACGTTATATTCGAAAATGTAGCTTGTGTTACTCATATCAGTGTGTAATAACAGTTTATTGTAAATGAATTAGCTTCTTTTAAGAAAAACAATTTTATTTATCTGGATGAATGACTGGTTGGATTCCCTCACCTTGCACCCCCTGCGAGAAAAGCCCGGAGTTGCCGGTTATGACCATTACTTATCTTTGATTTACTATAAGTGCCACTGAGTTTATATATAATTCAAGCATAAATTACAAATAGCAGAAGATTGCTCACCCAGTACAAAGGACACGGGGATGAGTTCTGCATAGCGATTGCAGTACAGGGAAAGCTTCTCAAACATTCGCCTCTCCTCATCCCTCAGTAAGAACCTGGAATGACCGGCGCAGTTAGCTGTCATCCATCATTTGCTCCAGGGTCCCAGGAGAGGCAGTGCAAAGCCTAACTGGAGCAACGTTCAGCCGGACCCGAGTGTGGGGCCTGACCTTTCTAACCACCATTCAATCACTCAAAGGTCCCTTTCTGTGCCGTTTTCTGTTCTGAGTCAACAGGGCGGATGGAAGAGAAATACGGGCCATTTTGGAATGAAGAAGTTTTAGGTGATAACGGCGACGGCCTCTATTAGGGCAGCAGTGCATTTCTCAGTGTCAGATTCAGCTGTATGATGTTTTTAAGCTTCATGCTACATTTGGTGTCTGGCTTCATGAGCCGGTGTCAGTGTGCTGTGAGGGAATGACGCCATGTCGCTGTGCAGAGCTTTACCGTTACACCCTTTCTCACAACACAGGCTTTTCAGATAAATGGTACAAGATGAATGGTTATACTGATAAAATAATATGAGGTAAACTGTGCAACTTCCAAACAACAAAGTAATGTAATTCTGATGTTAAAATATTGGAGTTCAATGCCATATTAGGTTAAATAGCTGACTTCATCAAATAACTATGACCAACAGACAGATGCTACAGATCCCCAGGCTCCCAGAAAAAAATGCCAGTGCAGTATTGATTGAGGAAATATAATCTCCAAAAAATTAGGAAACATCTATGGAATGTTCTGTGAGTTTGAACACACCGTAGTGGGGAATCCACACAAACTCCTATCGTTTCCCATTGATCTCTTTGGCACCTAGATTGTTCCTGATTGGGTGAAGGCATTTTGCTCACCTGTAAATGATGCTAAGAAAGGAGTACAGAGCGGTAAAGATGATCAGCTCCCTGTATAGAAGCTTGTAGATGCTGCCCCTCCATCGCAGTAGCAGGCGGGAAAAGGTTCCCAAGCCGGCATCTGCCACCCTGCGCGAGTAGGTCACCGTCATTGCTGCCCCCTAGTGGACACAATGATGGGTCGCGCCGCCACTTCAACGCCACCTGACGGGGAAAGAAAACATGTCACTGTAATATATCGTTAGATCCTTGGTGACAAACACACGCTTGACTGTCGGATGTTCACGCATTTCATCTTTTCAGATATACTGAGACAAAATTAAGGGTAAAATGCAATGGTATAAAAATAGAAACTGAGAAGTAGACAAAAGAAATGGAATGGTAGAATGATGAGCGCCAAGCATTTTATATACCAAGCATTTTGCCGCGTATAAACTTTTATACTCACTGTGCCCTGGAGAGCGTTACCACAGTGGGCAGTAGGTACAGGTGAGAGGCAGAGTGCGGGACAGAGATGGAGTACAAAGAGACGCCCACCCTTCCAGTCACTTGATGTGTTAATCTCTTTAAGCAACAAAACACCATTGTGAAGTGTTAATCTGAGCAAATCACAAGGCAAACGTATACCACACGCAACACATGCTGTATTGTGCTAGCCTAAGTCCCTTCCCTTCAGTTACAAGACAACACCGTTCGTTGTGTACGATAATGTCAACTTTCTTATGACAAAAAAGCGGCTTTGGTGGGACATAAATGATGAATGTCATAGCACACATGCAAAGCACAGGGTGCAAATCTCCTATGTTTATTATTATTATTAGTGGTAGTAGTAGTAGTAGTATAAACTTTTCTATTTTTCTTATAATTCAAAAAACAATATCATTTGGTTTCCATTGTTAATCCTTAAAGGAATTTGAAGTAATCATTTCCAGTAGCTTACTTAAGCGCTTAGTGAAACGTTGACTTGCTCCTGCCTATCGGGTGTAGAAAATGCGTCACGGTGGGTGGTACTTTGCAAGGTGTACGTGATAATTAACTCTAACTTTTGTGACCAGGGACTAAGACAGGTTCCAAAAACCGCGTCTGCTAACACTATTTATACAACAACAGCGCTTTCCCCAGATCTTAAAGTGTAACAAACCTTTTCGCTAAGGCATTCTTTGGGATCTGGAACAAAAGGCTGATTCTTTAATTTCCGTAGTTTTGAGACTCTAGTTTTCTGTCTTAGCCGGTAAGTACTTTCTAACACACTTTCTGTTAACTCTCAGTTTAACAGCGGGGTTTAACAAACCTTATTCTTGCTCCGTCAAGGTTTGTTTCAAGTTCATTTTCTCGTGTATAACCCTACTGCAAACAAATGTGTACAATATGAAAACGTTTCATCTGAATTTCAACATTAAAATGGATTTCAACACATCGCACTGAGACGCCTGGTCTGCTCATTTAAACTGATAAGAAAATACAGAGAAATGACAGTCCACGAGTTCACTGCTTTCGATAATCTTCCATTTTGGTTTGCTAAGGAAATTATTTCAAACTGGTAACAAAAGAATTACAGTTTTCTTGGAAGGAATTTTACAGTTTTGAAACCGACTAAAATCTGTACGTGGAAGCAGTACAAAATCTGCTTATCTGCTTTTTTTTAGTTCTGCCTTAATATGACTGTCAGGTCAAAGTTTATTAAGCTTCTTCATGCGTGAACGAAAGCGGAGTTTTGTATATGATTACAGAAAAAAACTATGTTAAAAACCAATATTCATTTGTTCTTTGCAAGATTTACAAGAATTCAATTGCAATGTCATTAGTTATCAACATGTTTGATTTTAATTATTTTATAGGATATTGGTAAAGAAGCAAGTACCTTGATTGCAGGGTGAAGAAAATAGCAGGTGTGCAAGCCTACAGCCGTGGGGAGGCATCACGGAAGGACAGGGGCTCCAGCGAAGGGTGTCACAGCTCTGGCACCCTTGTGACAGAAATGGATGCCTTTGAGGGGATCCACTGTGTCCAGCTATCTCCCTCCCTCAAGCCAGCCGTTTCATCTGGCCCAGGGTACGAGGTCCTGGTAACGGGAAACTCTGCCATAGCTGTGTACTCATCACCAACCTTCTTTGGCCAGCTGAACACCTCAGGACCTCAAGCAGAGGAATCCCGCCCCAGTACTCTGGAAGAGGGTTGTGCGGTGGGAAGGTAAAGAAGGACCTTCTGTGGCGATGACCTTGAAAATCCAATAACTATGCATGGTATCTTATATAATCATTTCTGTGAATTGATTGTTGCATTTTACAACAGGATTCTAACTTCGTCTAGCTACCGATTTAACATCAACCATAATATTAATGAATTCTATTTTGCAAATGTTCCAATATTAAATGGCTCCTTATGTAGACATTGTACTTGTACAATAGAGAGACTAATAGCTTATATTAAATGTCTTTTGGCATACTGTCCATCTATTGGAACAATACTATCCTATCTGTAAACTTCCTAAGGTACTGTAGTATCAGTTAAACGGTGCCATTCCATGTTTATGCAACGTACAGTAAGCCAGTCTGAGCAGGACCTGCTGATATCCACCCTCTATATCCATGCATCTCATCAGTCATCATCCAGCCCATTATCCAATATTGGATCATGAGGGTATTTATGTATTTAGAGAGAAACGGAAAAAATAGTGATAAGATGTCACCTTGAACCCCTTGTTACGGTTCACACCTTCAATCTGTAGATATAATCAGGATGGGGGTGGGGCGATCCCCCATGATTGATTTTCCCCAAGCGGGGCCTTTATGGTACACTACCCATAACCTTTTGATGCCCCTGAAAGGTTTCCTAACATTCATGATTGAAGATAACATCTATTCCTATGTTTTCCAACTAATTATATAGCACGATAACGAGTTGTGAATGGAGAATATCCCAGCATATGGCTGGAGGCAGGGGGTGTCCTGGCTGGGTTTTCATTATCAGTGACAGCATATGATCTACCAAATAAAAATGTCGTACGTGATTATTCAGGGGCTTGGAATGCTTAACATGGTTATTTTGGTAGTGTTTTGCAAGAGTTTAAAGTTATCTAAAATGATCCCCATCATATTTCAGAATTACAAGTAGAGTATTTAAAAGCAGACTATATTAAACTTAATTACGGTACATATCCACCATTGTGTCTCACCATGATTTGGATAAATGTTATGAAGGTATCACCGCGGAGATGGACGAGTTAGCGTACAAAGTATATTAACGCAGTGATTTGTGCCCAGATTCCCACAAACAAAATGTTTGATCGCATCCGCTATCACAAGGCACCGTCCGTGGTAACGGTGCGTCTTATTTAATTACCTTATGACGGCATTTCTCGACGTGCCTTAAGTCTTAAATAGTTGTCGTGCTTTTAAGAGGAGGAATTGGAATTTCTGTTGCAAGGGAGTGGAGTTTGGTCACGTGTTTCCTGAATGGAATGAAAGAATTTTTAGGATGTTTTATCATGTGACCAACGGCAGCTTTCGAGGCGTTTATTTCTGCCGGAGTCTTTATGCAGAAGGAAACTGCGTCTTGAAAACTGCGTATTAGACCCAGTTTGTTCCTTTACATGAGAGAGAGATTTGTCGGTTATCATTAAGCAGTCGTGGTTCGCGACTTGATTATTAGCCAGATAGCTATACACATTGTAGAAGTGTGTTGCAATATATACGTTTGCTTTGGACTGTGCTTTTTTTCTTTTTTGTTGTTTTTAAACGCACCCCACGGTGCATTTTCAGTGACGGTGGTGATGGATAAAAAAAATTAATAAAACGCAGATAGAGAAACAGTCTCCGGACGGATGTAGCCGCGGTGGCCGCGGCTTGAACTGTTTTATCGGACGGCGAGGAGGGTAAGGGTGGAGAAAGCTTCCGTATAAAGCCGGCGAACCGGATTTTCAGCCTGTTTCTTGCAAAAAAGTTATGTGATCGTTACCATTTGGTGTAAACTGATAGTTTTAAAATATGACGCACTATTGAAAAGCGTCTGAATTCGGCTCGTTTTCTCCTTCAAGGTTGGTTTTGTCGCTGCCTGCTTTACGGTAACGTCCCGGGTAATAAGCGCTTACCGACGGTTTTTGACACCAGAAATAATGCAGATGTCGGGGGTTTGCCGTCTTGCCGGTGCCGATGTCGTGGGCAGCACAGGGTGGGGATGTCCTCTGGGTGTCCGATACCTAGTATTTGATTTGATTACATTTTTAATATTTGACAAACTGATGATGGTAACAGACAGGCCAGCAAAGGGGAGAAGTTTGTTAAACTGCATGACGCTTACTGTGTTTCCAGGCGCATAACTTTGGGTTGAGCACTGGGGGGGGTTGAGGTCTCCACCCATTTAAGGGGGTCTAGGGGGCTGTATTGGCTGGTTTTGATTATTGAGGGCGGGGGATTTACGCCCATGTGTTTTTCACTACTTGTTATGATGGACAGAATTGAAAGTTTTTGGTTACCTTGGCAACACTTAGACGGCATACATGAAATAGTGAAGGTGTGTGCATTGCAAAATGGTCTATTCCTGGTTTTTCTAAAATGCTGTCTCCCCCTATTAACAACAAAAGGTTGATAGATCTGGAGCCAGAGTCGGAGCTAGGGACAGGGCCAAGCAGCACAGGCACAGGGCAGGCTGTGTCGATGCCGCTGGCCGAGCGGGGGGCCGATGGCGGGAAGCAGGAGCAGTACAACCTGTCCCGCCTGAGGAGCTCCTCCGTGGAGATTAAGGAGAAAGGTTCGGAGTTTCTGAAGGAGCAGCTGGACACTGCCCAAAGGGTACGGTGTGCATCTTGAATATGCAGTAATGTCTCACAGTGCACTTTTAATCCTCAGATACTAATTGTGGGCTTGTGTGCCGTTTAAAGATAGTGATGCTCTGGATCCTGTCTGTCTGTCTGTCTGTCTGCCAGCTGGCTGCTGCTTGTCAGTTGGGCCGGGCCGACGGACGGTCAGTGTCACCGCAGCCCGGAAGCTGATCCGCTGATCTGTCTGCGATTTCTGCTTACCCAGGAGTTGCAGCTGAAGGACAAGGAATGCGAGCGCCTGTCTCGGGTTCGAGACCAGCTGGAGCGGGAGCTGGAGGAGCTGACAGCCAGCCTCTTTGAGGTGGGAGACGGTAGCACCCTGTCATTCATTGTATCCAAGTCCTTTACTCCATAGTCGTGACCTCATTACCACAGTACAGTGTTACAGCTTATGCTAAAGTGCCTCGTTTTTCTTAGCTTAGCTCATCATTGTGTAACTTTGTTTCACTGTTTATTAGCCATTTTACCTGTTACACTTTAACTCCTTTCTGTAGGAGCATAATTCATTGTGTTTTCTACAAAGTTTGTTCATACCTAAATTTTGTAACATATTCTTTTTTTTTTTAGATATTTTATAGTTCTTTCCCTTTGTCTATGGCTTACACGTAGGTGCCGGAGACCTGGGGGCCGCACGGTGTACTCGGGGATTTCGCGTAGGCGGCCGGAGATCCATTTAATCTTGTTGGGGGGGGGGGGGGGGGGGGGGGGGGGGGGGGGGGGGGGGGGGGGGGGGGGGGGGGG
>JABFEB020000008.1:13787404-13803082 GCA_019775895.2 Stomatorhinus ivindoensis | reverse complement strand
AAACATGGACTGACTAGGGGTCTCTGAGGACTGGAGTGGGAAACACTGAACTAAGAGGGTGAAGTTAGCTGACGGTTGTTTGGTGTTTTTCTTCTGTCAACCCAGTTGAGGGCTTCCAAACCACAAATGGAATGATTCTTCTGTGACTCACTGTCTCCTTCCCCGGTTTAGTACAGAAGGCAGAGAGTTCCCAGACTTTCACTTAATAACGTAATTAATGAATCCCAGACACCAAATACCTCTTTGTTTATTCTTGTTTGTTCAACATCTAGCATTTACGTTAATTGTTTTAGCTAAAGTTAATCATTGACTAGAACCATGCTCCTGTTAATGCTTTTTCATGATGTCATTGTTTCTTTTCTGAGGGGAAAACCCTGCCGACCATCTACAGAAGGAAAATGAACAAAGCAGTGACCAATCTGAAGGCAGATCCACAAAAAAGGAGAATTGTTCACACTCACAATTATTATTTTTCACTCCAGCAAATATGAATATATTAATCTACTGGCAGCAGCCTATATCCTTGTCTGGAGCACTGGATGAAGGGAAAGGAAAAAAATACAGTGCAGTCCAAGATAGTTTTTGTTTTCATTTTTAATTCCCTTTCATTCTAAGCTTAAGTCTGTTTTCATATCTGTCCTTCTATTACAGTACAATAGTTTTTTGTTTTTTGTTTCCAGTTACGATACTCTGAATCACTACAACATCCACATGGATCTATGGTCAGATTTGCGTGTGTAGATGAATTAGTGGGGGAAAAAACTACCTTCTTGCACGACTCTCCAGGAGGCAAAAAGTGAGAGGTGCAGGGGCAGATCAGGGTGGTGGGAGCTGGGGCGGTAGCCGGGGTCTAGCCTATTCACCACGGGGTGCACAGTCACGTGGGCGAAGCGGAAGGCTGCTGTGGCGAAGGCGTTGGCGATGCTGGGGTCTATGCCAGGCTGGTAGCCCTGGTATGATGGGAGGAGCTCCAGATGGACCTTCTGCCCAAGCACATGTGGTAGGTAGTGGTCCCATGTCAATACCTGGACAGAAGGTGTTGGAGAAAACACAGGAGTGATTATACCATTATGTTACATAACACTATACTATACCATACTATACTATTTCTTTGATCTGTGATCCATCTATGAATAACTATCACTTAATCCAATTAAGATACATGATTTATTTAATACACCCTGTGGTGTGTTGGCGACTGCCCGGGTTTGGTTCCTGCCTGCGCTCGTTGTTCCCAAGATAGGCTCCGGTAACCCCCCTCCCCACAACCCCAGTTGCGATTCAGCAGTTTCAGAAAATGGATGAATGGATGGATTTATTTAATAGGGCTGAGCTGAATCTTGAGCTGAACTGTAGCACTGTGTATGTGAGGATGCCCATTCAAGAAAGAAACTCTGGTATGAACTGAACGAGTTGTGAAAAATGGTTGAATTAAAAGTGGGGTTTTTCATGTGGAGCCACACGAGTTGTGCCCTCAACTTCTCCAACAAATAATTGACAAGGAACAAAGACAGAATTCAGAAGACCACAACTGAACTACTTCACTGGCCACATAGATAGGGACAGGACAGGATGGATGGAGAAGACAGAGAAAGGAAGAGACGGAAAGGGAGGACCTGATGGACTGCACCCAGGATCTTGCGTGCCTCCTGGTACAGTGTCTCTGGACTCCAATGGGGGTTGAGGAGGTGCAGCTCCTGGGCCAGTCGGTTGTGCTCCCTCAAGAACAGGGTGTGGAGTGCAATCATTCCCAAGTGCTCATTGGCCCGTGAGTCTCCTAAGTGGCCACAGGGAGGCGATGTAGTTGAGGTAACAACAGGTAACAATCAGATCTTAGTTGGGAGCATATTTCATCTAAGGAAAATTAATTTAATTTATGTCGTTATCCATAGAACCTTCCAGATTTGTACCTACATGGAGAGGGTTAGAAGGTCTTAACAAATGTCTCCTTGTTCACTGTGTTGGACCTGGATCTGCATACACCTGCCATGTCGCACTCAGGTGACCACATTCCCATACCTGCATGGAAGCATGACGTAAAGTTGCCCAGGTCTGCAGAAGGTTCCAGATCAGTGGAGTGGAGCCCTTGGCGTGGGCCACAAGGGTCTGGACGGGAAGGCTGGCGTGGCAGGTATGGCATGTAGGCAAGTCCCTGGTCAGAGTGCAGAAGGTTGTGGGCCAGCAGGCCGAAGGGGCTGGAGTGGTTACGGAGTGCAGAGGCCAGGGGTCCCGTGCTGCCGTACACCATGCTGGCATCCACGAAGGAGGTGATGGCGTTGAGCTGCTCGCGGTGGCACAGCGGCAGCACCTGGCAGCTGGGGGCTGAGCGGAAAAAGGGCATGCAGCTTTGGGCAGAAGCACGAGGGTCTGAGGATGGGATCTGAGACAGGAGAATAAAGCCATAAATGAATGATAATGGTACATTCCGGTCCAGTTATCACTTGAAATGACCTAGTTTGAGTTTTAATACTTGAACTAAATTTCTGATTAACTTGACCCTTGTATGTATCAAATTTTATGAGATATAAGAACCCAGGCAGGCTTGGACTGGGATGAAAAATTGGCCTTGGAAGATAAATTTTGTCCACACTCTAAATTTTGCCGGCCCACATACACATTAGTGATGGCCACAACAATGCTTTATTTTCTGACCCCGCTAGATGGATAGCTTAGTTAATTTAGGTGCATGCTTTGAGCCTTTTTTGAACAGAGAGCACCATCTAGTGGGGTCAGAATGTACAGCAGATGGTTCATGAAGTATCATTTTGGCCATTATTAATACACATCTGCCCACCGGGAAACAGCTTGGATTGGACAGATAACCAGTCCAGCCCTGAATTAGAACATAAGAACATAAGAACTATACAAATGAGAGGAGGCCATTCGGCCCATCAAGCTCGCTTGGGAGTTTTTTTTGTCATTTATCAGGTTTTATGCTTGTAGGTAACATTGCTGTATACAGCATTCAGGTTACAAATAAATCCAAGAGAGAATATAACCAAACAAAGAAAAAAGGTTGCATGAGTTCAATGAGCTCAGCAATTAAGCAACCAAAAGCTATAACTAATAATTACACATCACTGAAAGCTGACACGTGAAATTACGTTCAGACTGAAATTTCCTGCAATTAATTTATACTCAGACTAACACAAAACAGTTATATATTAAGTTCATTTTCACATGCAGCGTTCACCTACGATAAAGAGCTGCTAAGGATTCCCGGTGAGGCTTCTCTAAACTCTGTTTAATTGCACGCAAACAATCAGACAGTCAACGCTGATCTCGCCCATTTGATGGTAACCGAAGAGACTGAGAAACTAGCAAGCGAATCCCTGCTATTCTTTTCCATTGATGATGTCAAATGACTGGAAGAGCAGCGTTTTGAACTAGGCACAGGGGAATGAGAGAGTGTCAGAGGTCATAGAATCAAAGGAAGAGAAAGGTAGGAAAAATGGGAAATGGATGCAGACGAGACCTGTATGGGGAAGCATGGGGTGTCGCGGCTGCAGGTGTGGGTGCAGTCGACTCCCGTGTGGAAGGCTGCTTTGCTTGGGGTCTGAGGGGTCAGAACCAGGTCATGATCAATCCACTGGCCCCATTCCACCAGCAGGTGGGACAGCGAGGAGTCTAATGATATGTCTTCATTTTGGGTGTACAGGATCTGTTGTGACACAGCACGGACCTTAGGGAAGAGAGACAACGGTAAATTCTGGTAGGAAAATTCCATGTAGGGTTAGCAGCACTTTCAATATGACGGAATAAGCGACGCCACCCCTTAGGTCCCTGCCAATAAAATTTTCCGAGCATGGTGTGTGTGTGTGTGTGTGTGTGTGGGGGGGGGAATCGCATAGTCTATGTTAATTGTTTTGTTCTGGATTAGAAAATATGGGACAGATTGCATCCTGTATGGGCTCAAAACAGGACAGTATTTTATTTTTAAATATGGGACGATGCCATTGTATATGGAATGGATGGCAGTTCTGATATTTAGCGCTGATACTACACAGATGGTGAGAGTGGGTAATATATTTCCAAAGTGGGTGGCTTCCATCATTTTTTCCTCACAGGCAGGGTGTGGATAACCACACGATATGAGCCCTGGGTACATCTACAACTACTGTGGGTACCATAGCTACATGCTAACAGAACTGCTGTGGCTACTGTAACTAAATGCAAACATGGCTACTGGTAGAAATACTGCTACAGGTGGGGAAAAGGTGACGATCCTTTACTAAGGAGGGTATACTAAAGAAACTGAACAAAATGGGGCACAAGGGGTTAAAAACAAACAGGGAAACCAAGAACAAACTACAAGTAACACAACTGAAAAGCAAGGCAATACCAGGAACAGAACTAGCAGAACCAGCTGAGTAACACAAAGTAATCAGACAATGACTCACTAAGGAAAAGAACACAGGCAGGCACTTAAATACAGACAACTGGGCTAATGGGGGGGCAGGTGTTGCACATGAAGCAAAACAACCAATCAGCAGAGACACATGACAAGAGGCAGCAGGCAGAACAATTAAGAAGCACTGGCACAGATATCTGGGCAACAGGTGGAACTAATAGCAAAGACAATCACTGAACTAAGAAGCTTAACAGACAAACTATAAAAAGTAATCTGAGACTAGGAAACCTGAGCAATGTAGAATAATCACAAAATCACGAAGGTACTAAACAATAAACCAAAACAACACAAGGAGGGCGAACCACAAGAAGGAATTAAGACTTGGGGACTAATACTATAAACAACAAATATTTAAATAAACCAAACAAATCAAGTGAGGCTGGTTTTAAGTCATGGCCTCAAACCCACAACCTGCAGGTTTAGTCTCCAAGCCACATGCTCAGCCCACTGCGCTATGTAGCAATCCTGAGAGCAAACAAAACACAAGGGCTGGACCCCTATACTGTCAGGGGTATAGCTGCGACTGACAATTCTCTTGGCGCTATTACTGATACTACAGTAAGCGTGAAGAGATATCAGAAAGCAGACATGGTATGATGTTGGTTAGTGGGTGTATTGCTTAGTGTAACAGGTGCAGGAGAATTGGCAACACTGTCAGCCATATAACGACTCACTGTCCTTATATAACTTGTAATACAGTATACATGCATAATGAATATGTGACAGACTGCGCCGTTATCAAGAAACACCCAAACTGACTTGCATCCAGTGGTCCTGGTACCAAGTGTGAACACAAGGCTGTATATTATAGATCAGTGTTTCTAAAACCAATCCTCAGGGACTCCAGACTGTTCACGTTTTCCCTTTTCTCCCAATTCCCTGGGAGTTAGGAGAGAGCAAAAATGTGGACTGTCTAGGGGTTGGTTGAAGAAACACTGATAGGTGACTTATAGCGGGGATACGGGGATCCATGCTATATACGGTACGCTGGGCTAGTACTCACCGGGGGGAGGGTGAAATTATGGTAACCATACTGGAGATCCCAGCCTCGAGGAACCGCCCTCCCATCCTGGTACTGTGGAGGCAGCCAGCGGGTGTAAGGGGTGTTGGCCGCCCCCCACAGAGGGTGCTGTCTGATGAGAACAGAGACATGCGCTTAGAGCCCTGTGATTCAAATCACGGTCTTCGAGGTCCAAGCACTGCTGGTTTTCCAGCCTTCCTTTACTTGTGAGCCAGGTGTGAAGCCTCTGACCAATCAGAATCAGTAATTATTAAACCAACTACCTGGGTGAACTGAAAATAAGGCCTGGATTTGGAATCTAGCTCCAGATTTGAAGAACCCTGGCTTGGAGTATTGATGAGGCCTTTTCTGTTAGCGGGGCGGCACACACCTGTTGTTACATTCCCCGCCGATGGTGCGATAGCGGTTTGACAAGCAGCCCGTCTCGCAGAGTGGGGGGCGCAGCTCGGCCGAGCAACCTGTGGCGTGCAGCAGCTCGTCCATGTCCTCCCCGCTCAGCAGCTCTGCGGACAGCAGGCTCGTCACACCACAACCTCCCAGCAACCATTCTCACGCGTCAACACACAGTTCAGCAGACAGGTGACAGCTGGGTGATCGTGTTTGGGGAGTTCCTGGTCTGCGAGTCTCGTTCAGTGACGTTAGCACCCAAAGTAAGCTGGGATCCTCTGGGATCTCAGTACCAGTGAAGTTGTGCTGGGTCATGGTGTGGGTGTAGACCATCTCTCTGATTAATTCCACCGTGGTGTCCAGCAGCTCGGCCGCCCGCACGTGGGTTCTGGTCCGTGGCCCCGCGTGTTTGAACTGGGACAACAGGTCACTGGGACTGACGGAGCCCTCTGACAGGAGAATCTTCACTCTGGGCCATACAGAGAACAAACACCAGTAACAAGCAAATAAGAGATGGAGGTCACATGACACATGTGACACATAACAGAATATCCAGAATTTCCTCAGCGCCCTTATTGATCAAAGTTAGAAATGCTGGTTCAGATAAGAATGTTTGTGTGAGAAAGTTGGGATAAGCAAACAGAACCATTTGTCATGCGGACTTGGCAGCGAGAAGCATGCGATTTAGAATGTTCTCTGTCTTCGGGGTTGGGCAGGGACTGGGTAGGGTTACGCTGAAGCCGAAAGCAGAAACGCGAGCCAGGGTTCAGCAATAAGATGGCGGAGAAAACAAAGAAGCACGGAGCTCCTGTGTCACGGCGGAATATAGAAACGACTGAAGTGAGAGTCCAGCTGCTGTGGTGATATGGTGACTTGGGGCAAAAGAAAATAGATATTACAGAAAAGAGGAGACGGGTGAAAGTGATCAACGCAAATAACCACAGTTACCCGTGATTATTATTTGCAATTTATAGATCCTATTCCTGGTCCCACTAAAAGGATAGTTGTATGACATAAAGACAATATTCTACTTGTTTAACTGATCCACATTTTTTATTCAGATTCTGTACACAAGGTGTGTTTTTTACAGAAGGACATAGCACAGTTTTATGTATGGGCTGATTTATTTTTAGCCACTTAAGTAATGTGTGCTCGAGGCAGGGATTACAGCCCTAAGACTCACCTCTCCCTAGTACGGGCGTATGCGGCATTGGTTAGCTCAGTGGCTCTCCTAAGAGCTTCCTGTAAGAACTTTGAGCCAGGATAAACGCCCCCTGCTGGGCACACAATGCACAACGCTTGTACACAGAACACGATGGAGCACTATCACTTAATACATATGGCAAGTTGTGCACTTAAATTTCTTCTAAACGTTGTCAGCTATATACCATTTAGCTAAACACACTATCATAATGATGCTGTTATTACTATATCTAACTTTTATAAAGATTAATCCTTTTTAAGAAAAACAGAGAATACCTGAGGCATTCTGGGATTTGGAATGGGGTGTAGCGGCAGGTAGTAGGGGGATGACCAATGAGAAAGCCAGAGCGAATAAGGAAGAAGGTAGCTGAAAAAAAACAACTGACATGCTATACCACAAATACATCATCAGGCTGAAAATACTTCAGTAGAAACATGCTGCCAAAAGACCTGTGGCTGAAGCTAAGCAATGCAATATTTAATTTACAGATAATTTAATAAATCCAGCGACTTAATGCACTGCTGTCAGTAGCACAAATGTCAGTTATTAGTTCATAGCATTTGCGGATTAACTGTTAGTTCAAAACATCGCTGTGTTTCACAATTTGGTTAATTATTAATCCAAATGATTTAGTTAACCTTTTTGGTCCCAATCTATTAAAGAGGTTGGACTAATAAGATACTGAGTCTTACCATACTGAGTCTCCTTCTGCCAGCTTCTTCGTCTCTCAAGAAAATTAATTGAGAATTTTGCAATTCAGAAGCAGAAGATTTTTTCATACCAGAATGACTGTAAAGCTGTGTTTTAGTGTGATTTATGTCGTATGATGGGCTCCCTTAACAATGAGTGAAATGGATGTCTGTGTATGAGTGTGTTTTCCATACATATATAGCTATGTGTTTGCCTTTAGCAGTATGTCTGTCGTTTTGCGTCGGTGAGAATGTCTGCCTGTGTGTCAGGAGGAGAGTTCCGCGGTGCTCGCACGTCAACGCTAGTGCGAGACCTCTAGCCCTCCCTGAGCATCTGCGTCTCCTGGTCAAGGCATAGGCTTTTGTACCTTGGCAGAGCTCACAGGTATGTGCAGAATCTACATCTCTGTCTGTGGTGACAAGTGTCTCACATCAAAACAGCAGGCACCCTCCCCCCCTTCCCCATGGCCTTTCATTTACAGACCCCCTCTCTCCTACCCTCCATGGAGAATGTGTGCGTTCACTGTCACTGTTTCATCAACAAATCTCTCTCATCATTTCTCCCAGAAAGCAGGTGCACCGCTGAACATTTAGCTAACTTGCCCTCCACCTCACCCTTCCATGCTAAATCTTTAAATCGTTCTTACATTGCAAAATGTAACTAGTACCTGTAATTCGGCAAGAATGATAGATGATGGGAGTTCATTGTTTCTGATAATCTGAGTAGCTGAAGTGGCTGTGATTTAATTTCAGTTGTAAATTTGCATGAAAATTAAGGCAGTAGGTGAAAATTGGCATAATGAGTGGGAAGACTGAAAGTATGACATCATCGTTCACCTGCAGGCTGTGCCGTTCCGCGTGCTCATGCCAGAATTGGAGATCTGATTGTCTGTCCGCCAGGGCTTTGAACATCGGTAGCAGGTGGGCAAGAGTGGAGTAAAGAGAATACGGAGGGCTCAAGAAGAAGGGTAAATTGTAGAAGGATGTATGGTGAGAAACGGTCTTGCTCTCTACATTACAGATAGTATTAAAGCGAGGGGTTGAGGGTAATAGGGATTTCCTTTGATTTCATTGACCTTGAACTCTTCTTCTCATTCTTCCTCTGCCACCTGTTTGAAGTTCCAGGTGTGCAGTAAATGTTAGACACCTGTTTGGACCGATGCAATCAAAACAGAGGTATGAGAGGGGAATGGATAAAAGCAAGTTTATGTCTGTACAGTGTATCCACATATCGATAATGAATAATTATGTACCCGATGAGTGTCAAAATGACCATAACATAACCAAGGAATATAAAATTCTAGGGATTGCAGAAGTTTGATGGACAATTTTATTGAGTTTCGACAGAGGTATTACAACACATTGCAAAGAAAGATGAAGAAGAAAATGATTTTCTGCCCAATTTTTTTACACCATGGTCTGATATTGAGTCGAATCTTTAAAAAATCCTGTTAAAAACCTAATAATTTTTTTTTCTCAAATCAATGTGAAGATAACTGAAAAGAAGCTGCACAGATTTAGCAGTGGGTGCCTCTCAATCCTGTTGTGCTTTCAAAAAAGAAATTGTTTCTCTACATCTAATTAAGAATGCTTTACCCTCTCTATAAATGAAAGTGTTTTAGTTTGATGTTTCTTAATTTCATGCAGCATTTTTAAGCTTGCGCTACACTGCTCTCAACCCTACTTGCAGCCGTGTGACACGTCTGGTTTGTTTGTGTCTAGCTGTTGATTATTTTGGGCCGTGTAAGGATGTAACCCAAAGGTACCACCTCCCCTTGCTATCTTTTGTATGATGAATCAAGATGACACCACACAATGAGCTGTCATGGCCAATATGAAGCGGCACAGGTACAAGGCAGAGGAACCCGACGTCTGCATCGTCTGCGCGCACAATCGTACATAAGCACACACTATGGGTTATTTAGTGATACTAATTAGATTAGTCCAACCATATCATATATTTTGTGATATGTACTCATCTCTAAGTAGAAGAGGCTGTACACAATCAAAATAGTGAATGCAGATATAGCACATTGCAGATAAGAATGGAAAATGTTTAAAATAACACATGGTCTCAGTTATTTAGTCAACTTCTTTTCCAGCTGCAAGATTTAGTAGCTTATTTTCTGTTGTAATATTATGTGGAAAACACTGTTTTGTGCCATAACTTTATATTGGATACATAGTGAAAATTAAAAGTGAAAGACTTTCATAGCAAGGTCACTGCAGTGCAATATCACTTCAAATGACTCATTTATTCTGCTGGTGCAAGGGATCTCTTACTGCCAGCACATTTCCCGAAAGTCATCTGAAATTTCTGCAAAAGGAACTGGACTTTGTCCTGTGTGCATTTCTGGGCCTTACATGCATGCATCCATGCACCACTGTGCCTTGTGACCACAATTCACCTACCTGCATGATTTTGGACTGTCAGAGAAAACTCACACAAACAGCGCAGGGATGGGATTCGAACCTCCAACCCTTTGGTTGCATTCCAGTCTTCTCTTCTACTTAAATCAAAAAAACATGTATGCATTGGACTGTATATATTACTGCCTCTTAAAGATTTAGATTCAAGATTAGATCTGCAGTGGATTTAGGGTTCAGACTGACGGCCCCAGGAAGAGAAGCAGCAGGACAGTACAGAAACTCTGCCATAAGTCTGAAAATAGTGCAAGACGATAAACGTAGTGTGAGCTCACACAAAACAGTATAAAACAATAAAGACGGCAAAACAACTCAAGACTGCTCTAGCAACTGAGTATAGTTGCGCAACAGGGTGTAGCTGAACAGCAGTGGATTTTCCACTGAGTCTTTCCAGGGTTTCCTCATGCAGGATTTTACGTGGCCGTACCTCAACTGGACTTGCCCCCATTTTACCTTTTGCTTGATTTGCCAAATGGAGGGAAATTCCGTCCCTGTGGATATAAAAGAAAGCCCCAGGTCTGTACCAGGCATATCCTCTGCAGTTTCTCCTGTTGCTCATCAGAGTGGACTGGAAGAAAGGCTTGCAGGCATCAGGTGAGTATACAGCCTCCGACATAGACAAGATAGAACAATCAACCCTCCATAAGAAAATCATGAAAAGCTGTATTTATTAAGCAGGTTGCCATTTAAGGCTTTCAAACTCACAGCATTTCTACCTTTCTTATTTCTTACAGCTACTGACTGAAATTCTGAAGGCCTTAAAAAATGAAGTTGATACTAGCAGGATTGGTTCTGGTTCTGGTGGTGGTGGTGGGAGCCCAGGCTCAGTGGTACAATTTCCCCAGAGAAGCCATCCAGGGTAAATGTTTCCTTATTTTCAATCTCCTGTTCATTATTGTTTTATCGCATTCATTGTGCAGGTAGCAGCTTTAACCCAAATGGTTTAGCATCTTGAAAGTAAGAGGAAAAATAATCAGGGGATCAGACTGAATGCTTGATGATGGTCTGGATGCGGTTACTTTGAAACCAGAAAGAAATATACCTTGTCACGATCTGTATTGTTTATTGGTATCTCTCTCTCTCATTCAAGGTTCGCGTGACATGTGGCGAGCTTATAGAGACATGAAGGAGGCTGACACTATCGGCGCTGACAAATACTTCCACGCTCGGGGCAACCATGACGCTGCCAGCAGGGGTGCTGGGGGGAGGTGGGCAGCTGCAGTCATCAGGTAGGACAATATCTGCTGTGTCTCCATGACAATAGGGTTACCCTTAACAAACGATTCAGCCTGATCAGACAATGATGAGCATTTGACAGAATATGTAGTGGGGTAGCACTGAGTGTTTATGAATGAGTTGTATCCAATTACTATGCATGTTAAATGGCCCTTGTTCTTCGACAACTGACTGTACCCCAAGCAGTCTTACCTGGGGTACCTCTTACATTTTTCTGAAGTGGGAAAAAATAAGACGGCAGTTCCCCTCTTCAGATCTGTTCACACAACCTTCATAATACAACCACTCAGCCACCTGCCGGACAGAGTCAGGTCCGATTACTGGATGTGTGGTAAAGTTCGGGCCTAAAACCCACCTCCATCTTCTCTCCTCCACTTTCAGCAATGCCCGTGAGAGTGTGCAGGGAGCCAGTGGGCGTGGGAATGAAGACACCGAAGCAGACCAGGAGGCCAATCGCTGGGGACGTAATGGAGGAGACCCAAACGTCTACAGGCCTAGAGGACTCCCCAGCAAGTACTGAGTCCCACAGAATTTTGCGTCTGCTATGAAAGCTTGTGCACTGCTCTGCAGGGTCAGATCTGGACACACTTTCATGAGGATGATAACATTTTAACTAGACTAAAAATGCACATTACATACATGTATTGATCTTGCTGCCTATTTTCATTTCCTTATCAAGCATCCAATATATCATGAGAAATAACAGAGCTGTCATAACTTTTGTTTCTTGTGTTAAAATTAAGAACAAACAAATAAATATGCTCTGATAGTCTCACCGTGTCTCTTGTAATCTTTCTTGCTTTAGAAGGAAGAATTAAATTTAAAATGATTATTATATTATGCATAGTTATGTACAATTATATATGAAAGTGGATTAAATTTTAGCAGATGACTCATTTACATACAAGCAACAGTGTGATCAATTCTGAAGAGCCTTATCGAAGATGTCCTCGTGTGTGAGAAATTTATAATACAAAATAAAGTGGTCAGCTGGTAACTCAAACTCAACTAATTAGCAACAGATTCTCACTTCCAACCTTGACTGTCCAAGGCAACACTCCATCCCTTAACCGCATTGCCACCTAATGCACTGCCAGGTACTGGCAGGAGGTGAAGCATTTGAAGAAAGCGTTATGCTTTACTTTGGGACTGTGTGGAAGCCTGCGGCAAAATGAAATGTGGGTGGACTGAAGAATGAATTCTACTATAAATCAAAAATCTTAGACTGCAATACTTTAAATCCAGTGGAAAAACTGAATAATGCAAACCAACAATCCTGTACTTGCAGAAACGAAACAAAAATTTAGGTAATTGAATGGTTTTCACGGTCATCAGGCATGAATATTGTTGAAAATGGTTACCTGCATTCTTATGTATACATGCATACTCTAACGTTGCAAACGGAAGGAAGCCACACACGTTGCCATTGGTGGATTACAAATAATTAGAAGCAAACCCTTTGCCACTTGACAGATCAGTTACACATTGTGTGATGGACTTGACTGCATTATCAAAAATATGTGATTAGTTATAATCATATTATGCCAATTAGGGTTTTAAATGTCCACATTCATTCCTATGAAAAATATATTTTGCTATTTTGGGATAATGTCATGCTACATTTAATATAAGAACCACCACATCATTTTTTGTTTATGAAACCCTTTGACCAACAAAGTGCTGTCTATTGTGTCTTGTCATTGCATTCAAAATAAGTTCATTTTTATTGCAAATTTCTAAAATTTTGACGAAAATCAAGGGGCTGCCTTCCTCTATCTTACAAAGACACGCATGACTGGGAGACTGTCGTCACTGCCAGTAACGGCTTTGACACCTTGACAGATCTGTATGCAAATTTAAATGCTGGGGAGACGAAACCTTGGTGCCATTTGGCAGAATACTTGAGAATACCTGGAGATGCACTTAGGGATTTCCCCATAATGACTCAGTCTCTGTGCTGTACAGACTCTCTGGGGCACCACACACCTATTTTCAGATCCCTAACAGTTTTACTTCCTATAATTTCAGTTCAAATCCATTGCTCTGGTCTGTGACTAAGGAAGTTCCACAGTAGTTTATGCCGTTGAGGAAAGGAAGATATTTTTTGATAGAGATATAAATGCTGCAATGGACTGGTGCCCCATCCCCCATCCCCCATCGTTCCCCGGCCTTGGGCCCCTCGCCTCTGGGGTGGGCTCCGGATCACCCATGACCTTGAATATGACAAGCGGGTAAAGAAAACGGATGGATGGATGGATGGATGGATGAAGTGTGTGACTGTGTGTGACCAGACATCAGTCAGAGAAAGATCCAGCCACCTCTTAATTTAGAAGGATACAGTAATTTATAAAGACTTGCGGTCTTCAGGTGCTGACATTCTGACCCGCGTTACATCACTCAAATTGTTCATTATCTCAACACTGTGAAAAAACACAAATGTATTGGCTGTGGATCTCAGTGTTATAATCCATATGTGCTCTATACCTAAAAAAAATTATGTGAATATATTTGTCACTAAATTTAAAGGTTACAGTAAAGCTTACAGACATTATATCCCAGCTCAAGAAAACAAGACAAAACATTAACTTATGAAGCAGCACAGCACAGGCTCATATACAAATCTGACACGCCCATCAAAACCATAGAACTTTGGACACACTAAAGAGAAAAATTAGCAAAGGAAAATATGTTATTAACAAAAGCAAGTATCTGACCGCCTATAATAAATTCTTTGTAATGCAATAGCCCATATTTAGTAGCACACATTACGTGCATATATTCATAGGGTAAATGTTATATTTCTGTTAATAAAAGGCTAAATTATCTAGTCAGTTTCATACCAAAATAAGCCATGTAAGCAAATTGCTAACAATGTGCTGTAGATGTTTCACTTAAATGTTAGGCTAGCTAACACGGGCGTGTTAAGAACCAAGTGGTAAAAGCATGTTAT
Source organism: Stomatorhinus ivindoensis (assembly GCA_019775895.2). NCBI lineage: Eukaryota > Metazoa > Chordata > Actinopteri > Osteoglossiformes > Mormyridae > Stomatorhinus > Stomatorhinus ivindoensis. The sequence continues at coordinate 13,788,757 of JABFEB020000008.1, read as the reverse complement.
GTTAATGATACAAAGATTAACTTATTGTGGGGGTGCTAACTTGACACTCAGGTGCTGCTGAGTTGACTAATCCAGGGCTCTCTAACTTAATCTGAGGCCAATGACTCCAAAATAGGCCACTAAAGCTATTTGTTGAGCCAAAAGAGAAATGAGAGAGACAAAAAAGATATCAGTAATCCTGTAATCAGCATGCAGGGTGCCGGAGGTGAAGCTTGTCAGGTTGGGGAAAGTTTATCTGCGAGATTATTCCCAAGGGGGGGTGGAGCCCTGATTTCTGGACCCATAGCCTGTAGCCTGAGATAACCTCTCTTAGGGGTAGTACAAGTTACTGGTGTGAAATTTACATCAGAACCAGGTCTATGGTCATGTTAACATGGAAGATAGTTATGGATATTGCCATCATCTACATACTGGATTAACCAGTTCGGTTTAAAATAATTCTCACGTGCGTCACAAAACGGAAAGCAGGTAATAGCACAACCAGTCTAACATGCCCACCTGGTTCATAAAATTCCACCATATTCCACAAAGATGGGGGAAATGACAAAATCCACCAAAACAATCCAGGCACATAAGCTATATAAAGACACGTGCCAGTTTGTAAGCCTGCACCAAACACAGACAGAATGCTGGTTTCGCACTGCAACCAGAACTCAGGTGCTCCATCAAAATAGGGTCAGGATCAGTCTAGTCGGCAAGTCAAAAACAACTATTTTTTCGGGCAAAATTCACCAGCTCATTCCATATGCTTCATCCGCATTGGTTATGAAATTGCGGACTTTCCCCGGAAAAGTTCTTCCGTTGTTGCCTTATATGGAACTTGCAAACCTGGACCAGCCTACCTGGGAGAAAACCCTGGTTCCGTGGATATAAGAAAAGCTACAGGTCTCAGATCAGGTATATCCTACACAGAGCATTTGACTGCACTGATAGAGAATCCTGCAAGCATTGGGTGAGTGAAGAACCTCTTGTATAGACTAGGGCTGTCAATTGATTTAAAAAGTAACTAATTAATCACACAATTTGTAGTAAATTAATCATGATTAAAACATTATTAAAGACTAAAGCTTGTTATAATGTATATTTAAATGTAAAACCAACTGCCAAATTAATGTACAATAATTACAAAGGATGTATATTTCAGATATAACAAAAAAGTAACAAATAACAAAAAAACGTGTCTATTGCAATCATTAATTATTTATATGGTTGCCCCATAATGCACTGTGCAATGATGTCATAAATCTCATTGTGTTATTTTAAATTAATCGCATTTGATGGGTTAAGAAGCTCATTTTGACAGCCCTATTATAGACACGACAGGTCAGCACACCTGACCCTCTGTAATGAAAC
>JABFEB020000008.1:13746763-13763336 GCA_019775895.2 Stomatorhinus ivindoensis | reverse complement strand
TGAGACAGTTACAGGTTTCTGGGATGGATGCAGTGAGACAGTTACAGGTTTCTGGGATGGATGCAGTGAGACAGTTACAGGTTTCTGGGATGGATGCAGTGAGACAGTTATCTGTCATTACCTTCTTGATGGGTGGCTGAAAGACGTCCGAGTCTCTGGAGTTCCCATCGGTGCTGCTCGTCTCACTGGCCTGGTCACTGAAAGGGTCCCTGATAAGAGAGAGTCACAAAGGACGTGTGACTCTCCCTAGAACACCCAGCTCCACTCTCTAATGTATCTAATGTAATCATTTACCAGGTTCTTGAGGCATTTTGCAATTTGAATTTCTTCCAAGCGAGGATACGCAAGTAGCTGATTCAAAACTATGCTTTAAAAAGGCCCACAATATTTCTCCCACTGATCGCAGCCCCTTGTGTATCACAAGTTGTAGCAAGAGCACAATACACCCCAAGCTACAGCAGGACAATCATATCACTGTTACGCCCTTGAAAAAGACCTTTAATCCCAAACGCTCTGAGGGTTCCACACACCCCTGACCCTGCTGCCGACACCAAAAGTTCTCTCACCTGTATATACATGTAAACAAGGTGGATATGCAAAAATTAAAAAAGAAAAATGTATGTAGCTATATAAATGCACTGTATAGCTATGTACTCTACAAATGTAAGTATTGTACAAATGGCAATGTCAGGCCCTCTTATAAAAACTTGTGCCTTGCCACCAAACAAACTGGGAAGGAAGTTTACCTTTTGACGCAACATTGGGAACGTTGCTAAAGCAACTGTGGAAGCACAGATAGGACCCAGACCACAGGCAGAGACCTGATCTCAACCAAACTGGAAACCCAGGGAGTGACTTACAGTCTAACAAGTAATTCATATGAGAGGGACTCTAAACTTACAGACAAATGACTCAAAAGGCCTGTTTTAAAGGCCTGTACAGGTTGTAGACTTTCTGCACTGTCTCTACGGTTCCCTTGAACGATTCACTCCATTCACTCACTGTTTGCGCAGACCTGCTGCCAGCACCATGGCACTGTGGTGGTTGAAGCGCTTGATGATGGCAGAGTTGCTGTTCTCTTTCACAGATTTACCAGTATTGGAGGTGGAGGGGGCAGGACCGTAACCCTGCAACAGATACGAATGTAGGTTAGATTGCAGGATGCTCACACCCTCTACGGCATTCAGGAGACAACTGCAGGCGGCCCTCACCTCATCCAGCGTCTTGTCTTCCAGGGACAGGAGATCGACCAGTGGGTTCTTGACACCTTGGACCACCATAGATTTTAAGCCTGGGGCACAAAAGAAAACGTATGAAATGTATGTTTACCATACATTTCACAGCCAATGGATGCTTGACATAAACAGAGGACACGATGACATGGAGACAATGGACGCTCTGCAGATCCGATCGCTAACCAAGCCATTACCCTTTTCATCCTGCTTTGCACACTCTGAAAAGAGGTCCTGCAGGCCAGTGCTGATTCGGTCCCGGTGAAAGTAGTGGGACTGGAAGAAGCGGGTCCAGAAATCTTTCTCTGTCAAGTTGTGTGGCACGTTCTCAGCATACTTCTGCTTCACTACAATAAGAGGTTACAGTACGGGTTACTATAAACAAACCAACGGCTCCCTCACACTGAGCTGGTATTCTGCTGGTTTGGACCAGATTGTAGGTAATAAATTTGTAGGTAATAAATTGTCCTATATGTGAGAAATTAAGCTGAGCAGAGAAACCAAAACATGATAAAAATTCAAGACATCAAATGACCACACGAACTCTTCCCTCTGGTCATTTGCAGAACAATCAAGGACAAGATTACAGGAAGGAAACCAAGACCACAGAGCAACTGACAGGCGAAATTCAAAAGCAAAGGAGATATGAAAAAAGAAATATATTCAAAACCTTCAGGGTGGCAGCAGTCAGAAAAATAAAACCGTAAACCTCAGGCAACAACTCTTGGATATTAATCAGGCACTGTACCTGCAGGGTACGTTCTAAAGATGGACTCTATGATGTCTGAAGTGAGGTTGTATCTCAAACCGTTGCAGCCGTCTGTCTGAGGCCTGATGTCTGCCTGCAACCCAGAGCCACAAATGTACCCAGGGATGAACGAGGCACCATTCAGCATTAGGCATTGTTGGCTTTTGTAATTCCATCACTTTGTCTTTTGTGGGTGGGGTCTAGCTTCACATCATTAAGGCATACCAAGAAAGCGGCAGAGATCCCGACCTCCTGCTTGCTGTTGGAGTGGTCTACAGAGTTCATGCTAAGGCGATTAGCCCAAAACTCCTCAGCACTAATCACTTGACTGACCACCAGGTCCTTGTACAGCTGGAACAGTATGGGGTCCTCCTGAAGCATTCTAGGAGGTCATAAGAAGAAGCAACTTGTGAACAAACGTATCCATGCCAAAGGAGCATCCCTCACACCACTAAAACATTTCTGTTGAGCTGACAATAGACATAACTAAACATTTCATTTTACGGCAAACATAACCCTTATGAATACTCCGGATAACAAGTGGATTTAAAGTCAAAGATAATATTCTGCAAACATAACATTAAATGCATCAGAACTGTAAAATGTACTTTTCCCTGGGTTCTAACCTTTAGTAAGCATGAGAGTCACAGACTAATACATGCTCTGGATAAGAATGTGTTTGGCCATTGAATTATTAAAAGATCAAACACGGCAAACAATATGAATCTACAGGCAGGGTGGTGTAGACTCAGGGTCGCGGTCACAATAGACTGGGCCGCACCGGTTCTTCTCCTCCAGCTCCTTGTTAGCCTTCTTCTTGAACTTGGGCAGGAGCTGCTGCAGAAGGTCCTTGGCGGCGTCGCGGTCCCTCAGCGCTGTGCTCTCGCTGGCAAAGTGGAACGTGCTGCTCTCCCCAGTGTGGAGGACTAGCTGGAGCTGGATTTTGGGTTTGCCGTCGGGGCTGATTTTTTGACCTGTGTATGGTGGGCGATGGAGGGGATGAAGAACAGCGACGCTGATGGTCAGACACATTAGGTGGGAATTACTATGCCCCAATAGCTGCTGCATTCAGGGGCACAGCCACGAGCACTGGTTGTTCTTTCCGAATGTGTCTGCAGGCACATGCAAGATGGGGAAAGTCCCACAATAATGTTGCTTAAATTGAAACCCTCATACTGATCAGGTAGGAGAAGCACAGGTGATTCCAACCCTCAGTTATCAATGGGTGTTGAACCTTCCCTTTTGGTTAAGTAAAAAATTCAACAATTAAAGGAGCTACTAAATAAAAAAACTACTATATAGTATCTATCAATCATCTCTTGCACTGTAACTAAAAGTAGATGATCAAGATTTGCTTACAGATATGACATTCATTTAACTGAATTACTCTTCAAGGATGGCACTGAACTCAGAAGCTCTAAAATAAATTAGGTCTAAACTGCTCTTCAGTAACTTACTGAAGTGTAGGAAAGTGTCATTAAAGACTTCCATCACAATGTCAGTATGCTGGGCAGGTCAGACCAGACTTCTGTTCCAAAGCCATGAACTCCAGTTTGTTCTGGATTGTCCCCATACATTCCCAAACTGGTCTGGGGGATATTATTCTTCCCTATGATCTGGATCTATCCCATGGCATCTACCCTGTGATATGTGCTGGTAACCAACACGATAGCATTCTTAGTCAATACCCAAGTCACACCAGCGAACTCCTAGTCCTTAACTCAAATCTGTACAACCTTGCTCGGAAAAAAATATATTACACCTAAAAACAACAAAATCCAGTGCAGTATTTCAAGCATCTCTGAAAAAAGTAGCAGCTATTCTGTGATTTATTCACAAAACAAGAATGAAGGACATCCTTAAAACAGGAGTCACACAGCATTATCATAGTATTTGTCTATATCAAAGTGTGCAGGATATTGCTCAGGCCAGGTGAAAGTTCAAGTGTACATGCTCATTTTTACTTCATCTAATTAGCCAAGGCTGTCTAAATTAACCATTAATCTTTCAGTATTGTTTATGTGTTGAATGAGATTTGAACATAGTATTCTTTAAATCTCAACAAGCTTGGCTGCAATATAAGCCAGAAGAAACGGGGCCCCCAGCAGTGTGACTACAAAATCCCACAGTTAATGCACTGCTGCTTATAGAAATACTTCAATGTTAAGTTCTCCAGTACAAACTCTTAAACTTCTGTTCTTTGATTTGAAAACAAATTTTGAATAAGTGATATCTTCCACTAAATATTACTCTATCATAAATGGTCACAACGTAAAGGAAGACATCGTGGACTTATCATAGGGAAACTATAGTCTAATTCTACGTGCAGGTTACAAAAGATAGAAGGTACACAGATCAGGAGAGAGAAAGTGCAATTTTGCTTTGTTACATAGCAACAGAAAGAATACTATTCAATTTTAAAATTAACTTAATTAAAAGCTCCACTCTGCTCTCACATGGCACTGGTCATTGTGTTATTTTTAATCGTGCTTTAACGCAGTTATTGCTTTTGAGCATGCCTCACATTCATAAGACATATGTAAACGCCCATCTGTGCAGGCAATTCTATTGCACTGCAGTAACAGCTGCAATGCATTTACAGCAGATGGAATTAGTCTGGTGGAAAAATGTGTTCAACTGGACACTGCAGTGTTAATGCCGACCTGCAAGAGTGTGAAAGCAGGCATTTCAAGAGTGTGCGCCAAAAGAACAAAATGCAGGTTGTATTGGACAAAATATTTTGCTAGACAGCCAATTAAATTCGATAAGAAGATCTTGTGTTACTGCGAACAAATGCATGTATGTTCATGAGGAAACAAGGAAGACTCACAGCGAATGTCTGCATACAGGTGGCTGACTGTGAAGCGATCTTTCCCCTCTGGGCCCCAGGCGATCCTCTCAGCCATCAGGAACAAGGTGCCATCCTGCTTCCTCTGTCGCACTCTCTTCACCACCAGCAGCACCTCCTCTGATGAGGCTGCCATGGCTGGGCAGAGAGACAGAGACAGGCTGACCATCACCCACACAAGAGGCACGACATGAGCAGCTGAGGCCAATTCTTCGATGACGAAGGATCAGAGCAGTTGGATGTGGAGAGAAAAAGGCACAAGCTGACTACATAGCAGCTCGAGCTTTGACTGCCACTAATCTCGCAATCTGCACCCGGGCATGGAGCATGACCCTTTAGTAACGACAAATATAACCAAATAGAAACATATGAAATCATTTCTAACCATATAAATTAGGAAGCACAGATTAGAATATAAAATTTAAATAACAATTACATAAAAAAGCCAAAAATTCATTCATGAATTTGGTTCCTGTTCGTTGGCGACCCATCAAACCACGAAATAGCTGTCATTTATACGAAAGCACCGACTTTTTTTTTTTTTTTAAAAGGAAGACTATAAGACTATAACGACGCAACTGCAAGGCGCCCCTGGGTCCTAGACCTGTGAAGCGCTAGGGTAATGCTAATCACTCGTACAAACGTAAGCTGCACAAGTAAAACACCGAATGGTAGCGCGTACACCAGCAAACACAACAAATCCCCTAAACAATATTCTTGTAACCAGATTAAACGAAACTATGGGTCTACGTCTGACACCTATCAAAAGGCTGCACCATGAAACGCTACTTAGATACAGGAATGTAGACTGCATTGGTGTTGTCAGTATTCTGACGCAAAAAAATGTGGCTTGTACCTCTGTTGCTAGAAATATATTTTTGTTTATAATTACCAATCAACGGCCCAGACTACACTGATTTATTTTTACATGATATGAAAGGGTACCAGTCTATCATGAATAGAATGCCGGTGCATCGGTTTCATATTGTACAATAAATGTACACTCATGGGACCACACAACATTTTATGAAAGACCAACCAGGTAAAACAAGTCAAAAAAACATCAAGCTTCGCAACAGCTGCATATTATTAAAGAGCATGTTTTAAATGTCAGCTACATAAATGCCTGTCCAGCTAGTGAACATACCAATTATTCAACCAACAATAAAAATGTAGTCTAATATTCCATCAGGATATTTGTATTCAATAACACCTACTTAAGTAGTTCATTTCTTAGTAACTCTCAGACAGGCAGACCACTCCAAATCCTTTTATCTATTGTGTTAATTATAGTCAGACATTATCAACTAAGCTGGTCAGCTAGCTACTTAGCAAAAGACAAGGGTCGTGCACTTGTGAGGGCTAGCAACCTTAGCTACGTTTTCGATAGAAATCTCTCTGAAATATATTTACATATGTCTTACGTGATGGAGTTATTCGTGTGAATATCGTGGTAATTATTTTTGGGACAATAAGATATTCTCAGCAAGACGGATAATTTACCGTTAATGTTCGTTAATATCAATGGAAACAAACGTGCAACTTCCCAAAAATCGCCACTCCGAACTCCTCCATCGGCACTCCGAACCGACTGTTACACTGAAATACATCCGGCGAGGAAACAATGGCTTTTCAATAAAGTGACCGTGAACGTGTCTACGGGTGTTTAATATATAGAAAACAACATTCGTGCCATTATACTGATAATGGATATTTAAAATTACGGTTATCCAATATGGCTTCATTGGTTTGTTTAGGTTTACGTTGAAGGTATTATTAACTTACTCGGTTTCTGTGATTTTCCTGATATTTTTTATTTACTTTTTACTATTTTTTTCTCTCTAGCTTCCTAAGACGCCTAAGCTGCTAATATGAAATACGTGCTGAATTTGCAGTATACACAAACCTATGCCATTTCGCATATCTTACAGAATTTTTCTAGAGATATGGAGACAAAACTTCCTGAAGCAATGAAACTTTATTTCCAAGTGCCTCGGGAAAGGGTTCATTACTCGAAGCGTCACTGCACGGTGCTCAGTAGCAGCACCTGCTGGTGTTGGCGGGCGCTGCATTTGACTGTATCTAATCAGTCTCTTATGATTTCTTATGAATAAAGGCCTTTAGAAACACTAAATGTGGTGCCTAAGCTTATACCTGTATAAGAATAAATAGTACATCCAAAGAGGCTATAATAATAATAATTTATGCATATTTTTAATTCATTTTTCATTGTCACACACGTACTGCTTTGGCGTATTAGGGCCATTGTACATTAAATAAAATACTGAGCAGGGGGAGGAGAGTAATTTCTTAAAAATAAATAAATGGACAAACTAAGGAAAGAAAATTTCCAAGATTAATGTTGTAAATTTAGGAGAAAAGGAATGGACATTCTCTTGATCCCAAATGTTTTAGGAAAACAAAAGCTGCGCTTGCAAACATTATTATGGCAACTGTTTGACCCAGCTTTTTTCTGGCTTTAACTATTAGGCTACAGTTTTTAATAACGGCCGTATCGCGTTGTTTTTTTTTACTGTGACGAATAAGGCTTTTGTAGTTCAGTGCCCTCGCTCTAAGTATAGTATAGTAAATATGGTATAGTATAATATTTATCCCAGTCTTGTGCAGTTAATAAAATCACAGTTGCTGACTTGACATTAATTAAATGCAATAAAAGTACATATCTCCATAATTAATTTGCCATACTTCTGTTGAAAAGACCACCACGGCAACTCTAAAGAGAGTGTCACCTGTGTCATCTATGGCTTGATCTCCTTGTAGGGCACTCTTGAAGAATGTGACCTAACAAAGACCTCCATGAAATCTTTGACTGAAAGTAGAGTACCGTGTCTGTAACAAGATTACTAGGACCCAGCCTTGGAACCAGGCCTGGAGCTGCTGTTCCTTGTGGCCGGGCCCTCTGTGTAACCCTGGCAAGACTCAATCTCAAATGGCAACACAGATCCATTTTGTGGACTCAACACCCACAAGATAAAAGGTGGGGGACAGGTGTAGTGAGAAGGACCGTGAGGTAGCTAACAATGGCAAGGGATACTGGCTTTGAGAATGTTGCCTTTCTAATGGCGAAAGAGAGGAACATAGAAATGTACTAGTTAGACATTGTTATAACTCAAGTGCGGAATAGTTATTGGATTTCTGTACTATGGACAGTACATAGCAAACATAATGCTCAATCGCAAGGGTATTCATAAGTGTACGTGGCACCCTTGCTGCAACCACAATCCTCACCAGGAAAAGCGATATGAATGATGAAAACCACTATAATATAAAGGTATATTTGCTTCCTTTGAAAGACTATGAAAAGCAAGTCGATATACAGGACAGTCGGCATAAACACAATATACTACCCATTACAATTACTATTTCAAATCTCTCCGGCTTCAAATAGTATAATGAACACCACGCGCTCGCGCAGTGCGCTTGCTGCGCAAACGACGTAGAGGAACGCGTCGCGTATCGTAAACTAGCCGTGGGCGTATCAGCTGACTAAGTAGGAAGGGTAGATGTCGTACTCACCGAGTCTGACTGCGTATTTGGGTTCGTAATTAAAAAACAATAAGAACATTTTAACGTTGTTTTACTAATAAGGACGGGAAGTGTGACAAATGGCTACAACGATCACTACCCAACGGGGTCAGGTACGTGTATATTTATTTTCGTTTCCACACCTACGCGGATTTTCGTAGCTCTCGCTTTTGCTTATTTTGCCCGAATTTCTGTTTATCTTATGAAGATATGTGTATGATGTTCGAGGTGCTAAACCCGACTGGCGTTCACTAGCGTAGCAAAACTGAAAGGAGCTGGAAACTGTTGTTTTGTTTTACATCTAGCCATAATAATTCCCAGTCGATTTAAGCGTGTTTTGTGTGAAAATCCTTTTCTCAAAGCCCCGTGTAGTTGATTAGCTAACTGGCTAACCAGGCTGCTATTTTTGGTTTTGAGTCGATCTGGGTGAACTGCAAAGTCTTGGTGACATTGGACACGTATGAGGATTTAAGTAGGGGCTTACAGTGGTAACTTCACATTAAGTTTTAAGAAATCAAGAGTGTCATGGCCGCGACGTATCCGTCAGATCGGCCGCCTTAAGTGGAGTTTCTTAGTGGCGTCGCGTGTTTAGCGGGTGACGATGCGACTGTCCGGCCCTCCGGGACACGGGCTTCCCTCTGCCGCTGCGAACGGCTTCTTCTTATGGGCTCTTCTCTCATGTCTTCCTCACTTTTTAAAAATAGGAAATAAAGTGATACACTACCTCCTACCGCAGAATTCTAGTTAGACCTAATGCATGATATTTTTTTCAAAAATCTGAGCAGTTCGTGACTTTTTCTATATATTAATTTGGCATTATAATAACGTATATGGAATTCATGGATATACTGTATGCATTTTTCACAGTTAGACTTAATACTTCTTGCCACGTATCAAAACGTGTAAGCAATGGTGTGTGTCACATACATACCGAATCATATGACTGACTCACGATTAAGTGGTTTGGGAAATGGATGGATCGGTGGGTGATTGGGCTGTCTTGCTTGTTATTCTGCTTACTGTATTACTGTATGTGAATGAGTGGATGAAAAGATATATGCACACAGAATATTTAAAGACTTGGTACAAATGCATATGAAATGGAATTAATGTGTTGTAACAGGACAGAAAGAAAATATACAAACCAAATGGACCATTCTTTTATGTTTGTATTACCGGGCTTTTCTTAAACACCAAAATTCTTAGTTTAAATATACAGTGGAGTTTTAAATGTGACCTGATGCTCTGTATGTGATCTGATATGAGGGGACAAAGTCCCTGATATCCCTTCAGCCAATATCGTCACATGACCTTTATTAGATGTCTTCAGACCACAATAAAGATAGACGAAAATACCGACCGTCCATTTGGTTGCCTTTTAAGTTCCTAAAGAAAGGACACCTCATTTTGTATTTCCTCATTGTGTGCTGCCAGTCTGGTTCCTAGCCCACCCTGTTGGAAAGGGCACAGCTTTCCCAAATAGAGATGCTGTTCCCTACTCAGCCCCCCCTGGCATGGATTAACCTGCTTTTCCTATGAGTAACAGTTTCCTAATAACTGTAGCATTTCTGCGATGGTCCTACAGATGTAAAAACGTAGTTTTCATGCATCCAGTCCTGTAGATTGATATTAAGTTTCAGGAAATACCACACTGAGTAGTTTCTATTTGCCCAGGTTCCTCTTTCAGTCCTGTCTTCCTGTGGTTTCTGACAGTGTGAAGACACACATTACACACGTTACTAATAAAGATGGCGTGTACCTGCCTGCACTGCGATTACTAAACAATTCGAGTTCTTTTGTTTTTTCTTTTCTAAAAAAGCTTTTTTAAATTTTAAGAAACCTGAAAGACGAGGTGCATTTAGTTTCTAGTGGGGGGAGGTCAGTAAGTGTGCATGTCTCTCAAGTCAAAAGAAGGTCCAGTTTGGGTGGGGCACAGCGCTCTTGCTTGCCAGTCCAAGCAGACAGCAATACATTTTTCTTTCAGCTTGCACAGCTTTGGAGGGAGCTGAGTCACCATCATGGGTTGTTCTTTCTGTTGCACACAGCTGCATTTGTTAAATAACTGTCCGTTTCAGCTTTTCTGTAGCATTGTGTTGGATCCCAGTTTGTGTCTATGGCTCTGCTGGGAGATGCTGGTGTGAATGTGGTATAAAATAAAACATCGGATTTGTTGACCACGCTAAAGTGATGAGGACAACTCCTAAGGACCAAGATGGGGTTGACTTGGAAGTGCCTGAATATTTCTAATACGCTGCCTTGCAGGTCCATAGGATATTGCCAAGAGAGAGAGAGAAGCGTGTTGTCAGAAAATAAAAAGTTGGCCAATACAAACATGTGATGAAATGAATAGGCATCCATCATAAGAGAGGGGTGGTAACTAAAGTAGGGAGATGGATTTTTCTGACTTTTTTTTATTTAGATAATTTGAAAAAGGTTCATAATTGTATTTTGTGTTGTACTCTGATTGTGAAAGATGTTTGATGAGTACTGTTATAGCCAAGACAGGGATTTACATATATGGGTAAGGGATCCGTAAGGATAACAGGACACGCCCCCTCTATTCCACTTGCGTCCCCTGCCCAGGTGTACATCGGGGAGCTTCCCCAGGACTTCCTGCGCATCACCCCGACCCAGCAGCAGCAGCAGGTCCAGATGGATGCTCAGGCCGCTCAGCAGCTACAGTTCGGTGGTACCTTGGGGACTGTAGGCAGGCTCAGCATCACCGTGGTACAGGTGGGGCTGTTTTCCGCTTCCTGTTGGTTTGCTTGGATTGAGCTCTCTGCGAGCGTATGTACATGTGAGTGTCAGTATTGAGACGAACTCATTTTGGGTATATATGCACATATCTGTATGTATGTAAACTTGTGTGTGCTTCTGTGTGCTACAGGCAATATAGTGCAAGTCGGTTAAATTCTTCTTTAGCAATAATGGTCAAAATTGCACGCGATATGTGTGATCTTGCCCTGCTTTGCATGTTCCTGATCTGCTTTTATGTGGAACATTGAAGACTTTCACTGGTCACTGGCCCTGTGTCGTGCTACAGCATCCTGGAGGTGTTGAGAATTTAAGTGTAGCCTTCCTGCCAGGAATGGATGGCTGCTGTCTGGTCCTTGTTTATTGGCTACTGGGTCATTCTCATATCCTCTTTGCATTCAGGCCAAGCTGGCAAAGAACTATGGTATGACTAGGATGGACCCATATTGTCGGATCCGACTTGGCTATGCGGTCTATGAGACGCCCACAGCTCACAATGGTGCTAAGAACCCACGTTGGAACAAGGTCATTCAGTGCACTGTGCCTCCCGGTGTGGACTCATTCTACCTGGAAATATTCGATGAGGTAAGGGGACACCATGCTTGTTGATGGAAATGATGTAAAGACAAATAGCTTAATGTCCTTGGGTCTGATTTCCAATGTGTAGAAGATGATCGTGGAGTTAGATCCACTCGAACTCATTATTTTGCTAATAATTATAAATGGCCTCTAGATGGAACCTTGAGGCACCCCAGGTATGAAATGGCTTGTTTAAATGGGCCCGGCTTGATCGTCTCCCCCCCCCCTCCCCCCCCAGAGAGCCTTTTCCATGGACGACCGCATCGCATGGACACACATCACCATTCCAGAGGGCCTACGGGAGGGTGGTGTGGTGGATGAGTGGTACAGTCTGAGTGGAAGGCAGGGTGACGACAAAGAGGGCATGATCAACCTCGTCATGTCCTTTGCCGTAAGTCTGCATGCGTCTGTATAGGACCACAGTATTTACATGCATGTAGTTGCTACCAATGAATTATACACATAGTCTTACACTTACTCTTTCTAGTATTATTACTATTGTAAGCTCTTGTCCTGTTAAGTAATTAAATGCTAAATCGCTGTTTCACTACATGTTGTTTATTTTTATCAGCCACGTCTTAAAATTTTCAGAACTTTATTTTGCCGTATAATCGGATAATTTTGCAGCACATTGCACTATTATTACTTGCTTGTGACTTCATGGATGTAGGCTTTTTCCTGATGTGTTTCGCTGATGACAAGGCCCCGTTAAAGCCTATACAATTGGCAGAAACAGTATCCTGATGTTTTTCTCTTTGCTGCATCTCTGCCCTGTCACAGTCTGTTCCAGCTGGTATGATGATGCCTCCGCAGCCCGTGGTACTCATGCCCACAGTCTACCAGCAGGGAGTTGGATACGTGCCCATTGCAGGTGTGTGAGAACCAGCACGCATTGGCATGCCACGCACGTGACTGCATACGGCAACCTGGGACTGTGTGCACGAGCATGGACCACCAGTGTTTACATGTAGTGGCGTGACTGTTAGCATGTGCAGAAAATGTCTACATATGGCGGACCGGGTTCTGACCGTAGATTTCCTACACTTGGTTATATATGTGCGCACGGGTGTGGAGCGGCATGTTTGTGTCACCGGTCCGTGTGCACATGCTGGTCTAGGGATTGATCTGTGGATGTGCACAAGAGACGCTGCAACTGTGCTGACGTGGTCTACAGTCTAATTCGGGTCTGGTACTAGTTTCTGGCGGTAGTTCTGCCGCGCCGTAGCTGGGCAGTCTGCTTCACGGGCCACGTCAGCATCCTTAAGGCGGGATGTTTTTCTATTCCCCACGGGCTCATCTCATATGTGTGCTGTGTTCGTCATCTCCACCCTGACACTTGCACTGTTTGTCCGGGCCTGCCTGCCTTCTCCACAGGGCTGACGCGTTTTGCCCCAGGTAAGTTTTAGCGCATGCGTGTGAACATGCACGTTTAGGCATGCAAGTGTGCACCTGGTGCTCAGGCCTGAGACAGGCGCTGATCCACTTGTTTAAAAGGTCAGGCGTCCTTTATTTCAGTGGACATTGATGACTGTCAGGCCCCCCCCCCTGCCCAGGACATGCTGCCAGGAGACATTGTATGGCAGCCAGTCCTGCTGGGGGAGGTTCACCATTGTCATGGGAGGGTCGATACTAGTGAGACTCGTGTTCGCTTGTGAATAAACAAGCCAGATTTAATGAGCATTTTGATGTTAAGAAAAAGAAATGTAATTTGTAGTGCATTATTACTGATTTGCAATTTAAGCTTTTAGTTATGGAAGTTATAATGTATGTGTAATCTGGACAGAGAGCGTTGCAAGGACAAAGTTGTAGAATGTAGGGACCCTGACAGGCAGCTCTGATAACATGCATCAAATGCATTGATGAGTAAGCTACATTAAACAGGAATGGCAACCCGATGTTGCTGGTAGTGGATTACGGGACACTGAAGGTTTCCAGATATAGCATTAGGTGCATCTGCACACCCTTGACGGGGGTGTCACACTTCCCACATTACCTCAGAACTGCTAAAAACCAGGATAGATTAAAAACAGCACTATAACACTGCAGGTACACCCAGTTTCATTCTTTCTGCCGCCTTTGTATGATCATTTATATGGATACGTATCTTATGTTGGTTTCCCTGCCAAAACACGTGGTTAACGCTAGTGGAATTTGCTGCCTATTCATTCTCCTGCTATTGATTTAATGACAAGCTTCAACCAGTGAAATAGACATTGGGAAAAAATAATTCTTTTAATTGGTTGGGTAGGGGTGTGGGACAAGCTTTTGCATGGTTATATACTTTCCAGAAGGAGAGGTAGTGACTTGAAGGCTTGTATGCCCGTCTGCATGCTTGTGGAAGTGCATTGCTGTGTGCATGGAGAGCTTGGCGAAGACTGTGAAGGCTCTGCTTCTGATCGACCAGGAAACAGGCTCCAGAAAAACCTTGTTTTGTTTTTTTTGCCTGCCGGTGAGTAATACAGATAGTGCGGCTTTCCAGGGTGTCCTGGAATTGTTTCTCTAACTAGTAGGTATGGGGCATATGGAGAAAGGAGGACATATAGGTGACCCCATGATTTCACCCTCTCTTCAGGAATGCCCAGTATATACAGTCAGGGGATGGTGCCTATGGCGATGCCTGCCGTGTCTGCGCCCGCTCCACAGGGCGCCCCCTGCAGCGAGGAGGACCTCAAGGCATTGCAGGACATGTTCCCCAACTTGGACAGGGAGGTTGTCCGCACTGTGTTGGAGGCCCAACAGGGAGACAAGGACACCGCCATCAACTCCCTACTGCAGATGGCTGAGGAACTGTAACAGCCAAAGCTCTTACTGTAGCCACCTGTACATACTCCTACTGTATATGTGTACTTATGTGTACCTGCGTCCGTGTGTTTGATAATAATGTAGATGTATAAATATAGTTATATTTAAAAGGGTATCATTTATTTAATACATGCTAAAGGATCATTGGGTATGGGCTAGTGGGAGGACGGGGACGTCGTGCTGAGGGGGGGTGGGACCACCAAAATTTAGACAACTCAGATTGCCACTGAACGAAACAACGGGTGCCGTCGTTCTTAGCCATTACGCAACACTGTCGCTGATGTAATAATGGTCTTTTCAACCACTGCAGTCGGTCTGTATCCTGTGTATTATCCGCTGACTCTAACCAAATATGTACGTCAGGCTTCATCACGGTCTGAGCTGAACTGTCACTAACCGGAGTGCATGGTTGCTCCCGCTCATTGTTATGGAGTGTGTGAATATTGCAGTCTGCCAAAGGTTTTATTTGCTGTGTATTCACATGGTCTCAAAATATGATTGGGGGGGGGTGGGGGATGGCCCTGTTTTTAAGAGAGATGAGTTTTTTTGTGATTGTCGGTTTCTCTGCTGGTGCACTTCACTGATCGAATTTTCTTTCTCCGCTGGATCGACTGACGAGACCCCTTGGAGCCGATAGACTGGTACTGCCATTTCTTTTCTCATTTTTCCTCAGTTGAGTCACAAAAGCAATAAGCATACAGGTAATTTGGGGCTTCCTACGCAGGAAATGAAGATTTAATAATCACTAAGTGGAGAAAAGCCAAACGTAACCGTTTTTCATTGGGGTTTGCAGGAGAAAGTACTGGATATTTTTTTTTGTATGCTGTCTGTCCCGTGTGAGTTAATTCGCCACCAGTAACTGTGTTCACATTCTCAGTTATCAGCTAAAGGAAAAAGTGAACAGGTTTGTCGATACTGCTGTTTGCCTCTTGTGGAAATTGTGGAAAAAAAGAAGAGTTATGGCCGATACTCTATGTTCATGCTCAAAATGATCAGACTTTCTTTTTTTTGTACCAGAGAAAGAAACTAGTTTAAGAACAAGATGGACTATTTAAAATGTACGTACCGGTGCCATTATCTTCAAGCCAGTTTTTGGAGGCTGTCATAGACTTTTTGTGTCACAGTTACAGACGTGGTTCGCAAAAAAGGAAGATGGCTATAGCATTACTGAACTAAGATGTATGGGGGGGCGGGGGGGTTTAGACGCAGAGAGGCACCCTCCTCTGTGATGGCTTTTCAACAGCTCTGCATCAGAAACAGAGAGCTCTCTCTCTCACACACACGTATACACCCTGTCCAGCAGCTCTGTGACTCACGCCGTTTGCATCTCCTCACACCTTCAAACCGGATGGAGGTCCCTCACACATTCCCCGCCCACTGCCAGTGCAAAGCCATCCGATTGGCTAGCTGGGAGCCAATCGCTACAGCATCTCCATCTTGCCCACTCTCAAAGACCCCTGGCACTCCGATCCCATTATTAATTAACCATGTTTTTCCTGCCCTTTATTTTTATTTCATTTTGCATTTTAATTTAAGGACGGGGCAATGTGCTGCTGGCCCTGAATGAGTTCTCCAGCACAGGATTTTGCTACAGCCTCATTTATGGGGAAACACGTTAATTTATCCATTACTCCATTAGGGCACTGCTGACCGACCCTAATGCGCATCAGTTTTTCATAAGATGCAACTTGAGCCAGATACAGTAGCCATTTTGGCTACCCCCCCCCCCCCCACCCCAACGTCCCCAGGCCACCAGAGTCTGATCTTGTGGGACACACAGAAAACGGTGCCGTTCATGGAAACCCTAACCCCGCCTCTCATCTCAAAAGCCTCCTAGCCATGGTGGTTGTCAGAAAAACACTGTTGCCATCATTATTTACAACACAGCATCCCAGCTCGTACTTCCTGTGACCAGGGTGATGTAACGAGTCTGGTGTCGTGCCAGGTGGCTATGGTTCAGTGAGTCACTGTGAATGAGAGCACCAGTCATTTGGATAAAAATTTCAGGTATGCATTAAATGCATTGTGGGGGGGGGGGGGGGGGCAGGGTAGGTACAAGTTAAA
>JABFEB020000008.1:13734082-13746663 GCA_019775895.2 Stomatorhinus ivindoensis | reverse complement strand
CCCCCCCCCCCCCCCCCCCCCCCCCCCCCAAATCTGTCCTGTCATATGAGAAAAGGATCAAACAAGTAATTGGGATTAAATGTACTTTTTTCTCGCTTTTCTGTCTTTAAAATATCTTGTTCTCTTTTACTTCAAAAATCAATTGAGCAGATAAAGAATAAAGGTAAATGTTCCACCAAAATGGTTTTAATTATTTGTATTTTTAATTAGGGTTGTATTATGCTTTTGTTTTCTGCATAGGAATTTTTGAAAGTGGGGAGCATCTTATACTAGATAAGGGGGTGAGGGGGTGGGTTGCAATAATTGAGTGAAAGTGTGGTAATCTGCATAGCCAGGAAACTTTCATTTTGACCATTCAAATGTCTAGATGAAACAATTGATGCTTTAAAAGTTTTTTTTACCATTTTGGTCCATTCTCCATTCTGTTATATTCTAACAATTTAACAACAACTGGAGATACCAAATTCAGACTGATTAATAAAAAATCCAATCCTGATAAGACTTCTATTTTACGTAGAGGCCATAATAAAGGCACTTCTTAATATTATAAAAGTCTGGGAGGAGACGGATAACTAAAAAGAGGTGCGGACTGGTGTCTCGGTATTTTGTAACGCGCTGGCTGTTGCACACGCTAAAACCTCAATCCGAGATTAAAGCAGTGGATAAATATAGATTGCAATCGGCCCACAGTTACACTGATGGCTATTCCAATGACCACACCCTGAACAGGCTCTGCAGAACAAGTGGAAGATCACCTACACAAATAGCGTCAAGGTTCAAGTTTTATTATAGAAGTTGGTAGGATCTAGAGGCACAGCTTTCCAGTAATGTACCTTTAAGAGTCAGCGGCTTTCTAGTAGTGCGGGTTTGGGAATCAGCAGAATCTATAAACAATTTCACAAAATATTCCCATTGGGAACATATGCTGACATCAGCGGTTTCCCCTGCAGTTGATTGGGGATCTTCATGAGAGAAACATTTCTTGATACTTTGTCAGGTGGCATGAGTTAGCAGCCACTAAGTAAAGTGCAGATCGCCATGAGGTTTATGCTCCTATATCCACACAGGATGTATGGTTTCCATGTGGTCCCTGTGTAAGGTGTAGTTATGTTTACGTGTGACGACACCTACTGCATGTTTCTGCATTAGAAGCCAGTAACAGGATTACTGGGTGCGTCGGTTCACAGCAAACTGCGTTTATATACATTAAAGCAAAACAAAATGACCAGGTAGTACAGGTCAAATGATTTATGCCCATAAAGCCAGTTCTGTTGAATGGTATGCTAAAAATGTGAATATGCAGTAGTTATTACATCTAACATGTCTGAAAGCCCTCTTACTTAAACACACACAGAGTGTGATCCCATAAAAGAAAGAACTTCTGTATTTTGTGCTAACATCGACAGTTTTCTACAGCCAAGAAGAATTCAAAATTTTTATTCTAAAAATATATTAAAATATATTTACCGGGCCACACTGCTAGTTTACTGTCCATATCTAAACATTGAATTGAAAACAAAAAAAGGTGCCTAAAATTACAACTCCCTTCACTTTCAGTTAGAATTGGGGATATCTTAGGGTTTCATTTGGTCTCATTGAGCATGTCGCCGGAGACAAAAAATATATTTGAGGCCATTAAATAGTGTCAACAACCATGCTTCGAAAGAGACTGATTTTACTCAAACCAGCATTTAACAACTTAGCCTCCTTCCATGAGTGTGAGTCACCTCTTTAGTTCATTGGGCTTTTTCATTTTTCAGTCTGCTTCATGTACGCAATGGTGTCCATCCTGGCAGTGTTTCAGGGCACGCTAGCCTGGTCAGTGTTCACCCCTGTATCCACATTCAGGTTTGGCTTGGCTCGGCCCGTAAGAAAGTCTCCGCCCACCCCCTCCTGCTCTAGGCCGTGCGATCCTCACTGTCGCGCTCGAGCGAAGGCGTCTCGTAGCCACGTGGAATCCTCGTACAGCCGTGGATCGCCCAGGTACTCCGCCGTGCGCTTGTAGAAGTAGTAATACAGCACAGCCGCTGTGCATAAACAATGACGTTAATAAAACATGAATGCACTCCATACTGCAAACACATTGTCATTGATAAAGATTTTGATAACATACTAAAATGCAGAGGTGTTAAAGACATGAGTGTTTGGTCTACATAGTGTATGCATAAATGTATTGGCTTACAGTGCACACTTTTGCCAACCAAGGTAATTGTGACTGCATATTCCACCAGATTCAGCTTCTGCTGCGATTGCTCATTACATTGATGTGATATGGTGGTGTAAATTTCACACAGAGCAAACAACATAGTCAGAAGCCTATGTGAGAGAGTGCAAGGCACCCAAATAGGAAGCCAGTCCGTCACAAAGCGCAAACACCCGGCAAGTACAATTAGGAGACACCAGCTATAACCACCATCTTACACCAAGTATGGGTAAAATCCCAAGGAAACGTGGAGAGAATATGCAAACAAACACACAACCAAGGTGGGAATTAAAAAGACTTCAGACATCAGAGGTGTTTTCTTGAAGAAATTCAAACAGCTGTGTGACACTGTCAATGCGATTTATGCACTGCCTTTCTGTGTTACATGACAGCCATTCCAGCACAATACAGCCTGTGTAAAGTGGTCAATGTGTGCGATGTAATGCATTGTAAATACAGCAGTATTACTTACACAATCGCTGGAAGACAAACAGCACTTGTAGCCCATCTGTCCAAACGAAGCGATTTGAGTCCAGCCAGCGTAAATTCTATTCAAAATTAAGATAGAAAATACAGGACAGAGAGAATGTGAACTGAAAGTTGGCTTGATCAAAAAATCGTACAACAGAATTATTCCATCTAGTTGGCGATGAAAGCATTTTGTTGTGCGTTTCCCATTTCAATATCATGGTCTACTACCCACACCATTTTTAGCATCCTACAAACATGGATACACCGCTCTCCTATAATACATGCTTGCAAATTTGAACATGGAACATAGCCTGCACACACCCACACACAGACAAACGAAAACGGCAACGATTCCTCCAAACAACAAGCCAATAAGCTCTGCTGGCGCAGCCTAGATGGTTCTCAGTACCATGATCCAGCAGTGGAAGGAGATGCTGAGGCTCAGGTAGAGGGCAGAGAGCAGCAGCAGGGCCCGGAAGCGCTCCAGCAGCAGTGAAACCAGGCCCACCTGGAAAACGTAGGTGTTGAACATCATGAGCAGAATGATGATCACATTGAACAGGATGGCGATGTCCTGGATGCTGAAACACAGAAAAGCAGAGGATACCATGAGCCTCTAAGGAGGCAGGATTAGCCAAGACATTCTACTATACTGTCACAGTCAAAATGTAGTCAAAACTTAAATGCTCTTAAGGTTTTTGTCAGTAGTAAAGGCTGATGCATACTTTTCCGCATGCGTTCATGTGGACTCTTATGACATGCTTTATATCATCGTGTGCCTCTGTGGACGAACGCATGTTGCACTCCGTTGCACGTTGTGCGCATGTGCAAAGTGGGCGGCACAGTGTGGATGCGTGAGTGTTACGTGTGTGTGGAGAAACATGGGCCAGCCTTAATAGGGACACCAATCAAATAACCGCAACAATGACACGATAACAAACAGAGGGTGAAGGTTATAGACACAGCTGAAGCAAATAGGCTAACAGAGGGATAAAGCAGATTAACATATTATACAGATTGCATTGTCAAAGCTCACTCAAAGCCCTACAATACCCATCTAACTCTAGCAGAAGCCCATTTTTCACCCTGTTAACACCCTGATAGCTTTTTCTCAGGCACTGTCAGGCCAACAATGTTTGTGTCAAAACATGGGCGACACCAATAATGAATGCATCTAAGGTGACACCTTCAGGAAATCATAAGCCATTGGGACCTCACTTAAAAATGAAAGTAGTGGTGTTTTTGTGGGTTTATCTTCATGTAAAAGAATAAGACTCCCATGGGGTCATTCATAGGAATGAAAAATGGTTATTTAAGCTGTCCCTGGTTATTTAACTGGTTATTTATGGCCTCTAGCCCTGACCCCAATGGTCAGATGGATCAGGACCAGTGCTAGTATCTTCCACCCGCACTGCCTCTCTTTGTTACCCCTAACACAGCCTGGTGACACTCAGTATCCCAAAGCAAACTGAGTGACAGGCTAACACCTTCGAAATACAGAAAGCTACATCCAAGTTAAGCCAAGGACTGCTATCTTATTCTATCCCTTTTGTCCAACAGAGCCTGTTTCTACATTTCCAACACTACAAATGTCAGCTGCTAATGTGGATACAATACAAAGACATGGGTCCAAAACTAACACCATTAACTCATATCAACAGTGACATAGATTCTGCTTTAATGATCATTCCCACATCTATATTATCACATCTAGTTTTGCTTACCCCTAAGTTAGGCAGGGGAAGAACGATACCCATCTGAGCAAGGATGTAACAGAATCAGAAATCAGAGTAATCAGAGTAAATGTACCTATTCACTGTAAATGTACCTATTAACTGTAAATGTACCTATTCACTGTAAATGTACCTACTCACTGGACATTCACCTAAGCCCCTCCCCCATTTCTGCCCTTTTTGCCCCCGCAGACTCACATGAAGAGCACTAGCTGAATGACGGGCGCGGCCCTTAGCAGCTCGCTAAAGGAGTTGACGAAGAGGTCATAGGCCAGCAGAACCAGCTGGATCAGCAGCACCAGTGAGTAGTTGCTGGTCTGAAGCATCATTGCACCGTGCTGGGGCTCCAGCTAAAGTCGCATGCCAGTACGTCACCTCGGATCCTGAAGAATCTGCTGGGCAAAGTTCACAGGTTTCAGTACCAGTTGCTTCTCAGAACATAAATGGATGCATATACATACCTGGTCTAATATGAATGGGCCCGCCCTTGTTTTTTGGATAGGGCAAAATCCAATCCATAATGATAGTCAAATACACCTTAGACATACTGTTATGCTGCAGCTTCAGTCGAGAACACTAGACGTGTATGTGCATGATTGTATGTATGTGTGTGTGTGTGTGTGTGTTTGATGCCAGGCAAACAACACTCACCAGCCTGGTATCAGCCATAACAAAAGAATCAGGATGCCAGCTTTAGGACCATGGAGAAGCTAAAAGAGGGAAAATATACGATAATATCAAAGTGCCTGCTGTTCTGGATATGGCCGACCATAATCTCTTTAACAGAAATTGCAGAATCTAAAATCTTCCACTTAAAAGCATGTAAATACTAATAACCTGTGACTAGCCTCAAGTTTTCCAGAAAGAAATACTGCAGAAACCAAAAACTAAAGGCGAAATGAAACAAGCAACAAATCTTGCGCCAGCTTTTCACATCCACTTACTTTCACCTTACAAGGTCCTTCCAGCAGTACTTCACGTTTTATTTAATGGCGCTTTGAAGAAAATAAAAACCTAATGTCAAGACAACACCGTGTCAGCAGCACATCTCTCATAGTAAGATCAGTGAAATCACAGCTCCATTGAACCCCGAGTGAGACTAGGAGTGGTCCTCCTGCTTGGTCTCAGCGTGGCATGGGATACAGTGGTAATTAACCAGTTACTACAGATGGTTAATCTGTACAAATAACAGGAACAGAACAGTGTTAGGAGGTGCACATGGACAGCGCCAAAGGGATTATGCCCAGCTGCACCGACTAGAAAGCCACGAATATTTCTGAAGAATCATTAGACAAATTCAAAAATGGTATGATAATCCGATTGTAGGACAACGGCTCTATAACTCATATTTGATAAGGTACTCGGAACAAATTTCCAATTTCCAAACACATACGCTACATTAATATTTATTAAATCACTAAAGCTTGTGTCAACAGTCTACTATGTTAGGTATCATTTATGAAGCGATAGTTGTTCATTTTATCTACATTAATAGTAGCTAGCTATGTCTGGACAGTGAAAATAAACAAATGAAAGCTGAGATGACTTGCTGCCAAGAAGAAAGCAAATGGCACAGAATGGGTTACAGAATAGAGTTTAAAGCCTATAATAATGTTACCGTTGTTCAAAATTTTACGTACCATAAATGTTTACCTTAAGTGTGGCTTTCATTTAGCGCTTTGTGTTTTGCAGTTAATGATCCCCGCATGAGCGTCGCCCACCGTTAGCTCGCGGCGTCCTCCTCCGGGGCTCCGCCCAGCGTCTCCATAGAAACGAAGCTTATCCGCTGCCGTAATCCTCGTAGAAACCGCTCCAGATAGTGCTAACTCGTGACGAAGTACGATGTAATACATCGATCAGATAACATTTTACCTGACGGGGTACAAATAATATAGTATTACGCTGATACTTATGTATTAACCACAAACTAAGTCTTAGTTACATACAGGTCTCATGTAAATTCATAAGTAATGAATTGTGACGCATGTTTCATCATAAGAAATTACTATATTTCTTACTTATTAATTACTTACTATATGTTAATTCTGTAAACCTTTCTGAACTACTGAAAGAACTACACTGAAGGAACAAGTCATGAATAACACAGTTTAAATACTGATATTTGTTCATCATTAGTGAATCATGATGCAACTTTTATCCCAAGCAGTTAAAATATATATATTGGTTACTACATCTGTTAATACTGTAAAACGTTGTGAACTACTTAAGGAACTACTAAGGAAATGCTGAAGGAACAAGTAATGAATAACACAAGTGAAACACCGACCTAATGTTTGTTCATTAATGAATCGTGACGTATCTTCTGTCAAGTAGCGACTATATTTGTTCAATATCTGTTCATGATTTGTACTTATGTAGTAACTGAGTTATTACTATGTATTTGTGTCCCGTCAAGTAAAGTGCTACCCATTGATTATAAGAAATATAGGACGGTACGTGCCCATAATACTGTGGCTTTTGTATAATTACAGTAGCATTATTTTGAAACCATTTGATAACCAATTTAGAGTCAATAAAGTTAGAAAATGTTAGAAAATGTTAATGGTGCGTCTTTCAATAAAACTGATAATACCTTTTAGTTTAATATTTTTTCAACTTAAACGTGAAATATTTTATAAAAGATTATAAAATAGTTTATTAAACTTTATATGCCCATATGTACCCTAC
This sequence comes from Stomatorhinus ivindoensis, assembly GCA_019775895.2. Taxonomy (NCBI): domain Eukaryota; kingdom Metazoa; phylum Chordata; class Actinopteri; order Osteoglossiformes; family Mormyridae; genus Stomatorhinus; species Stomatorhinus ivindoensis. The sequence goes on along the minus strand of JABFEB020000008.1, from coordinate 13,739,568 downwards.
ATTACGGCAACGCTTGTGTGACGCTAGTGCTTATGCATTCAGCTCCGGGTAGAAGCACACTTTTAAAGCACCGTTCCAAATCACAATCGTTTAGTCTTATTAATGTTTATGTGAAACGGCAGTTTCCGACGTGGGGTGAATTCTGTAGCACCTTTGGTCTATAGGACAATATATCAACTAACCTTTGCTTAACATTTGAGTGTGTTAAGCAAAATACTACCACCTAGTGGGAACACATACTTATTGAAAACTTAAATTTTAGGGGTAAGCAATCGTGAAAGCCATTTGCTTCCATTCTCCTTTCTTTATTTTAACGATGTCTTCCTAAACTATTAAAACCAACATTGCAAACTAGTCTATGGTTAGTGCAGTTTCGTGTTTTGTTAATTTAGGTTCTACCGTTTTACTATTGTACGGCACATGAAACGATGTACGCCAGCACGAAGTAACACCTGCATGAGGAGCATGAAGCAGACTGCGGCAGACAGGCGCACGGGCGTTTGAAAGGCACCTGCGTAAGGGGCATGAAGCAGACTGCGGCGGACAGGCGCACGGGCGTTTGAAAGGCACCTGCTGCAGACGCGCCGTCGGTCAGTATGGTGCGCTTTGCTTTTCGGGCTGATTTGCTTTTAATCTAACAGACATTCCTTCACTTAAACGACTCGCTTCTTGTTTCTAATGAGAAAGCAATCCGGAACTACGCGTGGAATCGGGTGAGGACGTCGTCCGAAGTTGTTTGTTCCAGTAATTTTAGACGGGAGCGGGTATTTTCATTGTGTTGTACGTGGCAAAATACCTCTACGATATTCGTAATTAGTAATATAATTTGGCCTTTTTAAAAATTTGGTAAAAGTAGTCATTTTGAATTTTACCCATTTGCTCTTTTGGAGAATGAGAACGTATGTCAAATTAATTTAAATCTATAGTGGTTCCTTTTACACATTATGTTATCTGTCTCAACGCTATATAAAAATGCTTAAAATTTAAATGTCATTTGAGTTGCGTGTGTTTCGGGGGGATCTAAAACGCATTTTTGAATGCAGTAGAAGTTAAACTTGGAAAATCAGAGGCGTTACACACCGACATTAAACATTAAGCAATATTATTTGGGTTAAAAGTTATTTGCTCCGGGAATTGAGTCTGAATAGAAAACAGAATTTGCTGCATTTATTAAATCACTGTCTTGATTCAGTAGCTAGTCTAAGACTCAATTATGTTCCTACGATGAACAATTCAAATACCCATTTACTGGCAAAGGTTACTTATACCGTGTAGAGCTACAGAATTATTATTATTATTATTACGTGATGTACCGGAGCACTGACCAGAATAAATAAGTGAATGGATGGATATAAAGTGATATAAAATATCAACCGAATCATCGATCAGCCCAAACTTGTCATTTATTTCATGTGTATAGACAAAGCAAAGAATTCGCTCATCTCAGAATTTCTCTCACATACTCAGCACAGTTTGGGTTTGTAGATTTTAGTATGTAGATGAAGAGGTCTGTCGCATTTTAAGTAGCACCTGATGTATACCTGAAACACTAAGTGATGATTTTTAATAAAGCCTTAAAATTTGTGGTTGGGACAGATCCTGAACACCCTGCTGCATCAGACCTCTGCTCTTCTCTGATACTGGTCATTATGTCCTGCCCAACCAGACCTAATTAAGGGGAAATATCACCTATCCTAATTTCAGGCAGATGCAGCATCCTCTACAATCAAGAAATAATATAGAAAAGAATCTTTCATACAGCCACTGATACCCTAGATCCATATTGTGGCCTAGCACTGTAATGTTGATGTGTAATTTAAGATTGATGTGGGGGTACACAATGAAAGTATGTTATGTTTTTTTTTGGGGGGTGGGGGGACTGGATAAGAGTGAGGCTAGTGCTGGTAGACGTGTCATATTTAATGCCTGATGTGTTTCACGCATCAGTAATGGTTAATGCATGTCACTCCGCACGTGTAATGTAATCCCTCAGATGTAATAACTGATGTTTTTAGGTTTTCATAATTAATGGCTAATGCTTGTAACTTGTCATGCGTAATGTCACTTATACATAGTGATCAGTGTGTGTGACTCGTATGTAATGGTTGACGTGTCATTTGTTTGGTCATTTGTCTCGCTGTTTAAATGCTGTCTAGTGCTTGTTTGTCGGCCTTTTTTTAATGCAAATGACTCTTGTATGCAAATGACGTTTCTTTCCACTCCCATCTCCGTCTTTGTCCACCTTAGACTAGGTCTGGGCATTTAATCAAATAACTTCAATTATCATTTTGGCTTTCAACAATTATCAATTCAAAATTATCGATCTAAAACCATAGTTGTGCCGCATTTTACTTTGTGTGTGTCTTAGTTGAATGATATTTAGATTTCAAGGAAACGGAACATAGATTAGACACACCAGAGCAAGCAGAGAAAAAAACCGCAACAAATAAATTGTGATGGTAATGAGTTTTATAAGGAAGCAAATAATGATCAAATGATAGAGAATATCAATCCAGCAGACATGAGTGTGATTAGTCAATTTGAAAGAGCTGAGTGTCTATGCAGGACAGTGACAGCAGTGATTTATGGACGGTGTGGCTGATGTAAACTCGAGTCGTGGCAGCGTATCTCTCTCCTTGAATACCTTTCTCAAATCTCAGAAATGAGGAAAAGTGTTTGTTTTGTTTTTTTAAACCACTTAGTTCTAATTTACTGGCGTTGGTCTTATTGGCATGAAGCAGAAACTGCTTCTCTGCATGTTTATCACGTCTCATGTCCCTGTGTAATTATAGGGTGCAGAAGAGCCCAGCTCAGCTTTGAGGTGGTACCTGCCTTCTATTACCTGACTGACGTAAGACACTTTAAAGCAATTATAGTATTATATATATTCATGCTGTAAACCTTTGAAGACCAGGGCTGTTTGCCATCGAAATAACCACTCCTTATATTAATTAACAGTATTATGATCCGTCTACTTGCCATAACTTCTCATTTAAGCACCAGTCCTGAGGCAAGTTACACCCTGCAATGGATGGCAGAGTATCACAGGGTTCTCAAATACAGTATGGACCATGTTACTGGAATTTATATAGACCCTTTGACTGCTGTGCCTCATGTGACTCCCATCGTATGACGCATCCTGTTCCTTCATAGCAACATCCTGGAGGAGTTGGGGGGAGTGATGGGGGGGAGAGGGAAATGCTGCCGGTCTGTGTGCAGACTTGGCTGAGACGCCTGAGGCCGGTGTGGGGGGGGGAGAACGTCACAGAGCTCTTGCATTAGCCAATCCCTGCAGGATCCTGCCATGGGAATATCTCTGTAAACGGAGAGAGGCAGGAGGAAGAAAAACAGGCTTATCTGACCGTGGAATATCTAGCAGGGAAGAAATTTCACAAACTGACTTATTGCAATCCATGTTTCAATTCACTGAGCTTTTCAGAACGACCCATTCTTTCACAAATGTTTGTAAACCTGACTGCATGACTAGGGGCTCGATCTTATACACCTGTGGCAATGGGCCTGAATGAAACACCTGACTTCAGTGATTAAGAGGTGTGTCCCCATACTTCTGCGTGTATAGTATATGTCAGTTTGGATAGAAGTGTCTGATAAATAAATGTTATGTACTAATTAGATGGAATTTCTGTTGGAGATGCATTATTTTCAGAAAAGACAATGAAACGCTCGGTTTTCGAATGTATGTACTTTTAATGTCGGGTATCTAAATATTAGTGTTGAGGTGCATTATGGGAGGGGACTAGGACTGACATCCTCAGAGTAATGGCCCAGCAGGTGTGGAGTTACAGCTGATTGTGTAGATTTAAATACTGATGATGTGGCTTTTTGCGCTGTTGACTTTATGAATGGAAATGTAGATATCTGAGGTGACTTTGATCGTGTTTGATGCTGGTGGTTTTGTTTTTAAATTTGTGGCCACTGTGAAAGCATTGGTGAGTGCATGACAGTGATTGTCACAGGTTATTCTCTGGGTGACACCATCAAAATGAAATTAATTATTGGCAGTGAGATGCTGATTTTTGTTGCGCAGAGAAGTGCGTGATGAAACAGATTTATAGGTAATAAGTATCACAAAGCACTGGTGCCGTTTGACTAGCTGAACATTTTTCCAGGTTAAAAGCCCCATGTTGGCTTTCAGTGCCTCTTACGAGCCTTGAAATGACATTTCTGTGTGCTCACAGCTCACAGCTCACAGTGGATGTGCAGGAACTGAGTCTGTTAGATTATTGTTGTAACTTTGGTCAGCCCAGATGATTTAAAGTTTTTTTTTTTTGTTCCACTTCCTCATCACCTGCTCTGTGTGTATAAACGTTACAAGGATGACGACAATTGTCCTGTTTGCCTAAATGACCAGTCATATTGAGATCCTGATCTGTTCTTTAAACTAGCTTAGTATCAGTGCAGTAATGTTTGGTTAAGTGGCTGTGTTTGGTATTGAAGGTGCAACGAACATGACATTAGTTTCACTGTGTCCATTTATCAGTGTCTATCGAGTTACTGTGATTTATATCTGGTACTACAGTTAGTAGTGGTGTTTAGGGTCTGTCAGTTCCTCAAACAAGTATTTAACACTCATCAGCTCTTCCTGGGTATCTCCACCTGTGTGTGTGTGTGTGTGCGTGTGTGGTGTGTGGCATGCACACATTTATATGCAGGTGTTTTGGAAACAGACTGTCTGTTTTTGTAGATATTGCACTTTACAAGCCTTTGGCACCATTAAAGAACTGACTGATGTTCCTCCCGGGAGCTAATTCTCTTCCTCAATGGGGTCTCATTACCCATTTCCTTGCGCTGATCTTACCATCTCCCCCAGCACGGCTTCCCTGGTGGTCCCTCCTGGATATCTGCATGGAACACTGAGCCTCCTGGGCAGGCGTCCCCAGCTGTCCCTATATGAGCTCTCCGACGTCCCACCCCCACCTAGCAGCATGGCCCCCACCCTTTTTAATGACCTGAGTGCTGGTCTCTCCTGCCACTTACCTGAAGTGACTGCCTTTTCTTTACATGTTGACTCAGCTTTTCCTGGTTTGGTTCCTTTAACCTACTTTTTAAAGAGTTTGAGACGCCGGGCCTACTGTTTCAGTTCAGCTAGGAGTCCATAAAGGGGAACCCTAACAGCTAAAAGGAACAACAGTGAAGAACAGTGATCTCCCTCAGAGTCCGAATGTTAAGTGGCAGACATACAGCAGGCTTTGGTTCTAAATGTACGCACTCTTCTGTCTTCCTGAGAACCCGCCACTGATTTTTTTTTTCCCACCGCAGAGGACATTGTTTTTTTTTGTTTTTTTTTTTTACCATCCCAACATTTCATTTTTGTGTTAAAAAAAAAAAGGCCAGCTATGCTATTAAATGGATCTGGCAACTTAATTTCCCTCTGGGGATTAATAACGATCTGTCTCTCCATCATTATCTATCTAATCTTTCAGCGTCACATTTAACATGCTGTTATGTCTTTATGGAAGCTTCCT
>JABFEB020000008.1:13683952-13705099 GCA_019775895.2 Stomatorhinus ivindoensis | reverse complement strand
TCCGGCAATGACTGCCATAGCTGGTACCACTCACCGGATAAAGTGACACGTGTATCATCTCATGACAGCACAAAAGCATATTTTATGTGCATTTCGGCTGTTACGACAGGATGTTGGCCAACTTCATTGAAGCAGAGCAGTGTCCCCCCCTCCCTCTCAAGGGAAAATAAGTCACAGGTATGTCTCACCAACACCAACTAAAGACCAGGGATATGTTTTAACATTAAACTGTCTGTTTCCCAGTGCAGTACAGTCCATGTTTTTGCTCCCTCCCTGGGAGCAAAAATATGGACTGACTATGGGTCCCCGAGTACCACACTGGGAAACGCTGAACTAAAGACATGTAACTGCAGAAATATAATCCATGTACTGTGTAGACAAACATTTCACTAAGAAACAGCAACAGGGGCAGAAGAATTTAATCAGTCTGACAAAAACTGATAAATGCCACTGGCATTACATACAAAATGATACTGCACAGACTTCAGAAATGGATCTAGCCAAAACAGCTGGGTCTGGGGGGGGGGGGGGGTAGCAGGAGTCTTGGTCCCTTAGTGATAAGGTGCACTCTTCTGGCTTCTAAGAAGATTTCAGGGGCTGTAGTGTGACCCGAGTCCCACTGTCCATACTGGTCCAGGAAGGTAATGGGAGGGGAAGACGGAGCTCAGCACTCCCAGTCCCTCTTCAGCCTGAGGAAGGAGGCCAAGGCCAGCACCCCAGCAAGGTCCTCCTCACTCTCCATTCTTCACATCCACCATCTTCTCCTGAAAATACAAGAGGAAAAAGTAAGATTCTGTGCATAATAAGATGGGATAATTTCAAAATGAACCCTCCTGTATAAACAATTAACAGATCAGATTCTCAACATGTTCCACTAAACTTCATCATAGCAGGTCAACTTTATAAAGTGTATACAGTCATATAATCCAGTATAACCACATGATATCCGATCAGTACATTTTGGTGGGGTAACACTGATTTCCCTCATCAATTAATTACCACTTAGGCCAGGGGTAGCTGATCTTATTCGCAAAGGGCCGCTATGTGTGCAGGTTTTTGCTGCAGCTCCCTAATTATATTACCAATTAGAGGACTGATTGGCTGAGGAGTCCTCACACTGGGGTTTGAACAGCTGACCTAAAGGTTACCCCACAAACCTGTACACACACCGGCCCTTTGCGGATAAGATTGGCCACCTCTGATTTAGGCAAAGGGTTGGCCTGTATTAATTCCAGCTTTTTCAAATATGAAGCAGTTTTGTACCTGAAGTCTTCTGCACACAATTTGAAGGATTAGTGCCGCCCTATTCATGGCCGTACCTTGATCATACTCTCCAGCTTGACAGCATCAGCTGCAAACTTACGGATACCATCAGACAGCTTCTCTACAGCCATGCGGTCCTCATTGTGGAGCCAGCGGAAGTCCTTCTCGTCCAAATGAATCTGCTCCAGCTCACATGTCTTTGCTGATGGGAAACAAGAGCAGTCAGACCAACCCCAACCAACTGGGTGTCTTGTGGATAGAGCAGCTTAATATCGACCAGCACATTTACCATTATGAAGTTTTAGTAGGAAAGATCTTGTCGTTTAGTCCGCTTATATAGTTGGTTATGCAAGGTTGGCTTATTTAGCTCCAAGTAGAGCAGAAACAGTGATGCAGCCATTTTTAAATGACCATACCATTACTAAGGATGTGCTATGCAGTCATGTCATAGCAGTATTGCTACAGACAGCATTTTCAGAACAAAATGAAGGATCAAACTTTCCAATCAGCATTACTGCATCAACCCATCAGCATCCCCATTAAATAATTAGGACATGATCAGGTCATTAACAGCTCAGTTACCTGAGGCTGCCTGCTGCCATATGGTGTGTACACAGTATGGTAATGAAGGTCACACAATTTGAATTTATCATAGTTTATGGTTGCAGTGGTAAGTGAACTCATGTTCAACTCCCCTTAAAGGAAAGATACTGATCTTTAAAAAGAAAAACTAAAGCCAAAATTTACATTAAAAAAAATAAGGGAGCTTAATTTACATGTGGTATCAGACCAGACAAATTCCTCTCAAAGCAAAATGTCAGGTACTTGCATAAAGGTGTTGATAGTGTAAATTCGAATAGGACAAGCAGCCAGTTTTGGCACAGAGTATGACCTAACCACTCCCCCCACAACAGATCGTTTTCAAGTGTGGCATACACCCATGATGCAGTGGTATCTAGGTCCTCACCTCCCTGTGCTGTGAGGGTGGGCACCACTGAACTGTGGTCTTTGCTGAGCTCCGCCAGCAGGTTGGGAGAGATCGTCAGCAAGTCACAACCTGCCAGGGCCTTCACTTCCCCTGTGTTGCGGAAGGATGCACCCATAACCACAGTTGGGTAGTCAAACTTCTTGTAGTAATTGTAGATCTTTGTCACACTCAGCACACCTGTTCATTAAGGGAAGGTACATGTAAACTGCAAGGATGAACAGCAGCTTTCCAGTCGCAAATGTTCTGGAAGTGAAGAAGTATTCTCAGATATGGTGTGACGAACGTACATTTATGTAGGCCATCGTCAGCTAGTACTGAAAAGGATGCATGTTGCAAGTCTTGCCACAAACTAAATAGGAAGCTTGACTTGCATTGAGAAACTAACCATGGCTGTATCCTCATGCAAAGGCTTCAACAATTTGCTCAACAAGTTCTGGCAAGATTATATCATTCTTCAAACGGTTCATGGGGAGAAACGCCTTCCACAGCTTCAGCCAATTACCTGGATCCTCACTGGCTTCATAAGTCTTTTTATCCGCGTTTTCCTTGTACCAGTCCAGGATGCGGCCCACAAAGGGAGAGATGAGGGTGGCGTGGGCTTCAGCACATGCCACAGCCTGGGCGAATGAGAAGAGCAGCGTCATGTTGCAGTGGACTCCATGCTTCTCCTCCAGCTCCCTGCAGATGAAATCAGAAGTAAATTTCCTTGTACGGTTTCCCCCCCCGTGATCTTTAATCAGTTGCCATGGTCACAGGGTTTGGTTAATTCTCTATTACTCTGAATGAATCATCCATCCTCCCAGCACATCCTGGGAAGGGTTGTGATAAGGGCCTGGAGACTATCCTAAGTAACAAATCACTGGGCCACACCCCGGACAGGTGAATGAATCATGGAAGGATAAATTAAGTGCACGGCCATCAAGAGAGTATGGAGTTTCCAGTGAGAATGACTGAGGCTACATTAGAAGAACCCAAACGCATACCTGCCAGCCTGGATCCCCTCCCAGGTGGAAGACAGCTTGATCAGCACCCGGTCCTTGCTCACTCCTGCCGCCTCATACAGAGCAATGAGCCTCAGTGCGCGAGACACCATTGCATTCTTGTCAAATGACAACCTAGGGGACAGCACAGTGTCAACGATCGGCCAGCATTCACACTCATTAGAAAGCAGCTCCCAACCCAGTCCTCCTGGACCTCTAGACAGTCAGTGTTTTTCCTGGGAGCTGGAAGGGAGCAAAAACGGACTGTCTAGGGGTTGTCAATAAGTAGGCACAGAATAGCACATACATCCAGATGGAAAGTGTAAACCAAGGTGATTGTTGTAAGTGGTTGTGGTAGTTGTAATCCAGTTGTGAGAGACCTACAAACAAACAACCAAACGGTTGCGATCTTCCCAGCGTCTTTCATGTTCATTTTTAAATGGCCCGCGTGCTCAATCCTCTTCAGAGCAGCTGCTGCGCACTTGAAGATGTTCCCTAACCTAATACCGCTGGAGCAACTACATTTTAAGTAGCGCTGCTATAAAAGGACAAGAAAATTTATTTCTGCTTAGTGAGGGGAGAAGTGTATTTGCATATCGATTCAGATAATGTTTTGCAATATTGAGACTTATGGACAAGACCAAGACAAAATGGACTCCAGACAGATCAGGTTGAGCGGTCTCAAGATCAAGACAGGATCTCGAAAACTACAACTCTGCACTGTGCTAAAGGATTGCAGGCAGTTTCTTTTAGCTATTGCTCAAGTCAATTGCCATTTTGTTCATTTTTAAATCAAAACAGTTTAACAACAACTGGCAAGTTATCTGTATGAAGACTTGAGGAAGAGTTCAATTAACTACCAAACTGGGACTCCACAGTAAAAACAGATTCAATGAATGAGACACTGCAGAGATTTCAGATTGATATTTAGTGATCCACAGACTTGAAAGGAAAAGCTGGAGTTCACGTGGAAGTACCTGGCATCAACCTCTGTAGACACCCTCCCTGGGATTTTTTTCAGGATCTCCAGGCCAAAGCTCACAAACAGCTTGTCCATCGTATTTGTCACCTGTTCCTCTTCACTCCTATGATCATGGTACAGAATTCATCGACTCGAAACGCGACGACAGAAAATAATCATTCTGTCCCAGGGAAGCAGAATCCTTACCCTCCTTTGGTAATTCCATATTTAATGGCCTGGTCCAACAAATGCTGGTAGGTGGGCATCTTTGCAGCAGCCAGGATAAGGGAAGGGTTTGTTGTGGCATCCTGTGGCTTGTACTCTTCGATGGCTGTTGGAGACATTGGTAGACACTGAAGATGAAATCCTAACATTTCAATAGTCATTCCAGCAATTCAGCAAAACCCATATACACAGATGGCCACAAGGAGCAGGCCCAATGGAACCCATGTGGGGTTGTAGCAGGCACTAGGGATGGGCACTGTTCAGATGTGAAGAGATACTAGTACCGGTTCCCAATGGTTCCCCCTCCCTCCAGGACTGTATCCTCTAATGAAGAATATTTTAAAACTGAACTCATAAAAGTCTGTCCATCCGTCACTAACTGCTTAGCCCCAATCAGGTTCGGGGACCAGAGCCTATCCTGGGAACAAGGGGGTGCAGTTGGAAACCAACCCTGGCCAGGTGCCAACACACCACAGGATGCACACATGCACAACCAACCAATAACAGGGCCAACTTAGACTGTGTGTGTAATATATATACTCTAACATAGCTTAACAATGGGAATTCTGTCTCTCTTGACTCAGATAATTTGGCTTGGCTGAATTGAATGTTTTATATTGAATGCTGTAAATTGGCATTTTGCCACAAACACTAAACACTGTTCATCTGGTCCTTGTGTATAAATGTTACAATTCTAATGCTACTGTGGTGTCCATATAAAAATAAATTAAACCTAAACACACACACACACAGCATTCTAAACAAAGTCATCCACAAAGGGAACATGGTGTGCCACAAAAACGTATATTATATGTGCAGAACAGCAGTGTCAGTGCATGGGGGGCCCAGGGTCAAGCAGTGTGGCGAAGAGATCATCCTGTTTTTTTCTTGCATTAACAAGGAAAATCGACTCTTAAATGGAAGCCAGCACCATTGACTCCTGTAAAGAAGCCAGCTCAGAGCAGACTCCTTTGCAACCACCACATCACTAGTGCACTGTACTCTCTCACCCAGATGCATCTCAATTACCAAAGTTTACCACAGACTGATTTAAAGCAAATCGGATTTCAGTCAGTACCCTGATACAAACTGAGTACAAAGATCTGTGCTCAACCGTAACTGGCACCATAGAAGCATGGCCAGTAGATGAAGAGTCTGAGCTGAGCAGCCACAAGCTGGCCTTCATCCTGCCCCCTCTTCACAAAGGTTCCACAACATGCTTTTCCCTCAGATCTGTGAGCAGAAAAGCTCAGATCAATTACTAGTGCTGTTTCCACTGAGCTACATTTTGAAGATGCAAACCAAAATTGTTAATGGAAGCTACAATTTCTGAAAGCCCTCAAATTTGCAAAAAGTTTAGGTTTGCTCATGGTGGTTTTCCCGTCAAAAAGGAGCAAGTAATTTGCAAAACCACAATGGAAACAGAACTAGTAGGTGCACAGGGCATGATTAGTTCTTCTAGACCCACAAACTCATACAAAGTCCACTCCATGTTGAAGTATGAGACCTGGATCTTAATCTTGCAGCACAATAAATGGAAAGTAGTAGACTAATCGCATGACACATTAATGGAAACACGGCATTCACAGTTTCACTTTGGTGATGCACTGAAAATTCACTTATAATAACTGATTCTTCCCTCAGTGGAAATAAGCAAATCATTTAAAGGGGCAGTGACTCAGCAAAATTATAAGCTTATACAAAAGCCCGATATCATTCCTACCTCACCCAGTGACACAGGATTTTCTGCAACAACTGCAGTACTCCAAAATAAAAATTAAGTAGAATTAAATCCAACTTGGCTAGCCTTACTGTACTTTCAAATCTGACAGAATTTCTCATTACTAGATCATGGTTGGTCAAAACCCCATGAAAGCTGGGAACCCAGTCTAGTTTCTAATAGCTCTAAATAGCTCAACAGGGGCAGTCAGGCCACACTGCTGGACCAGTAAGCACTGAGGGGGAGGCAAGCAGGAGAGAACGTCACCTGATAGAACCAGACAGCTCCACCCACACGAGGGTCTGGAGTACTGCCTCACTATCAGGTTATTTAACTGATCTTCACCTTCACACTAATAAGAATGCAGAAAAACCATACTAAATTGCTGTAATTTCAGCAAAATCTTGGGGACTATACTGGCAGTAACTTGAGAGGGTCATAAATTCTCAGTTGTGCTCATGATAACGTTGTTGAGAACTTAATCAAAGAATTTAATCTTGGTTGGCAAGGGGGGGCTGGGCGGGACACGCAAAGCAGGAACTTCATTTTTAAAATGTCCTTTTAACAAATGCATCGCACTTGTGTAACAGGGGGAATTTCACAACAAGGCCAAATAAAAATTGCTAAACCTCAGTACCAGCGGCCGAAAGACGTGAGAAGGAGGAGAAGAAAAAAAAAATCAGACTCATAAACAAAACAGACACCATTTAATATTAACACACACTGCCCCTTTAAAGCACCGTCACACATGAAAACTACATGCCTGCTATAACAGCCAATGTGTTAGCAGAGGTAACAGATCCGGGAGTCACGTGCTCGCCATCTGACAGCAGGAGCGATTCGTCCGCAACTGGAGGAAATACGCTTCCGAACGAAAACCCAGACAAAGTTGCATGAAAACCTCGGCACACAGCGGACAAAATAAAGTTTCAAAATTTTACCATGTGCGCCTAGTGCGGTTAATTTCTTGCGTCCGGCCTTCGAAAAAGCATCTATAAAGTCAATCGGAAATCATTGTAACGTTTACACATAGAAAGTTGTCAGAAGTTCTAGTAGAGAGACTGAAACACTGGATTCTAAAGGCGGTCATCCGACATAAGGAATCTGCATACTGAGAAACGCGCCCCCCCCAATCCGTAGCCGTCTACATAAGGCTCCACTATACATTAACAGGTGTAGACCTGACATGTCATTCTCTGATTTTCATCGTACATAACGCCCGTTTTGATGCTCCCCACCTCTAGAACCTCGCGTTGAACGTCAGATCATCCGTAAAAGAATGGCAAGTTACAGGAACAACACATGCATGTCACGTAAGCACCAAGGAAAACCGGACAGTACATTTTAACAGAACTCGATTCCCATCGAGAGATTCATACGAAGACCACGCCTACGACCAAAGCCACACAGAGTACACACGCCTCAAGATAAGGTGCCGACGACATTATCAGGCCGATCAAATGATAGCAAGGCCGAGAAACCCAAAGCCTAGGGGTGGCCAAGGAGAAAGGCCCGAGTCCGAGAAGCAAGCTGCCTCATTCCCAAGCACGTAAAAGAACAAACAACGGTTATAATATGCTCCAAGTACGATTAATGCTAAACACAGCTTTAGAGAAAGCGAAAAGGCCCGACCACGAGTTATCGGTCGTTCACCATTAAAATCGCCCGTGTCCGCTACGACCACAGTGTACTTCTTCAGCTGGTCCAGCGCAGTCTCCATCTTCTGCCGTTTCTCTGGAGCGACTGGGACTGACATGACTGGCGGCGAGCTCGAGCCCTTTTTATACCGGAGCGCGTGAGACCGAGCGCAGCTTCGAATCCGCGAGAAACTCGAGAGCGCGGCCAGTCGCGGCGGCGGCGCGCTTCTGCGTGGGCGGAGTCGCATAAAGAGAATGTCCGTGCAGCCAATGGGGAAACGGGCTCTCACCTTCAGATCGCCCACACCTACTGATTCTGGCCAATCGGCAGCAGACGTCACTCATTGAAGCAACTACAAAGTAAATACTTCTCTAATTCCCAGTTGCTAATATTAATTTCTGTTCAGATTAACTTTATTTCGTTTTTGCCTCGAAAACACTAAATAGATTTTGGCTATATATTTGGACGACGGATCTTAGCTTGTCCGGCTCCACCCAGACCTCACGTTATAAAATTTCCAGTATGTATTATTTACCAAGTCCGTGACTTGCACTGCAAGCATGAAACAGAGTTTTACCGACATATAGTACCTCCCATTTTAGATAACTGAGAATATTTCATTTATCAGAGATTAACTTTTTACTGCTTTCCTATATGCTTTTGATATTTTGTAAAATTTTATTTGAGGAGAAACCAAAATTATATAGCCTACGTACTGCAAAAAGTAGTATTATACAGATTAAATTATTCAGGCGGATTTCCTGTTTTATACCCATTTATGAGTTTTGATATCTTACTAGAGCTATTTAGCTTAAAAACCTCCCTCAAGGGACTTACAGCGAAACTTTTTCGGGGACTTGAACTAACAACATATACTAGTTAATGATGCCACCGTGAATAGGATATTAGCTTCCTCCTATTTACTGTGCCGGAAAAATACTGTTTTCAGTAAGTCAATGACAAACTAACCCAGTAGAGCACGACTTTACTATCCCCACTAGATGTCAGTATTACTGCGCGATTTGGATCAAATTAAAATGTTGCGCCGCATGTTGCATTTTTCTCAAATCGTTGCGTTTGTCAGAGGAGGGTGGTTACACGATGGCAAGCAGGGAGGGAAAGTCTTCCGTCTGTTGTTTACTTAACTGAATGGTTTAGAAACTGAGACACATTCCTTGGATACCCCTAACTCTTTGTGGATAACAAGTGGTAAAAGGAGGATTTGAACGGGCAGAGGGAGACACATAGGTAAGGATCTACATACGTTTTTTTAAAAAATAAAATAAAAACAAAGCAAAGCCGCAGAAATGTAGCACGCCAAAAATAATTACAATGTCCTGCATACTGCTCCCATTTCGTCTTGCTTCTACTAGCAAGCCAGTCATGGTATAAAGTTATTTTACATCACTAATAATAGTCACGAACCGATTTAATAGTGCGCTACGATGTTGTTAATGATGAGCAACCATCATCCATCAGTACTACCCAGTAAAGGTCCGTATCATTATTCTTGAAGCAGGTTACAATTTTGGTGTGAGACAGTAGAAGGGAGGTAAAAATAACTGAAAACGAGGGACCAACGACAATTTAAAATACATTATGTAATTATGGTAATATGATGGTTAGGTATTAGTAACATGCCAATTAATTGAGGCTGAGTTGGTTTTTAAGTGGAGTTCATACATTATTTTATATAAAATATTTCATTTTTAAATAAAATCAGAGTGTATAGCGTTTTCTGGTCGTAATGATAGCGGCAGGTCCGAATATGAATTTTTCCGCATATTGGTGTAACTTTGTACTTTGTTGTGTTTATTGTTAAAGTTCGTTTATTTAGACTGTTGCCACATTGAACAACGTATATACACTTGATCCATTTCACAGGCACATGTGAATTTAAGCATATTTTTGTCCACATCCTTAGGCAACTAGGGAAGTGTTTTTTTTAGAGTTAGAATATCACTTACGTCTGGAAGTTGAGTGGAGTGGCGCGAGAGAAAGGTGCCTTTGTGTATGTACCTGAATATGAAAGGGAGAGAGACTGGGAGAGAGACTGGGGGAGATGGAGGAAGTCGCAAGAACATTTCAACATTCCTTCCAGTAGTACAGAAAAATTTCGGGAAATGTTTTTTTCCCCCTTTTCTTATTTTTGAAAGACTCATACATGACTTTTACTGGTCTTTGACACGCCCTCAGTGGGAATAACACATCGCATATTGTACAGGCCTGTGAAAGTGATTGGTGACCGCTAAGGGGCAGTGTGCTGCGCTACAGCGAAATGTCAGCGCGTGGAAACCACGTTGCTGCGCTCGTCTTTGTTTCTGACAAAGTCTTCATGCCTACTGAGCCTGCGGAATATTCTGTTTGTGAAGTTTATGAAACTTTATTTATGGATAATGAAACATTTAATATTAAAGTTAGTCGAAATACATACTTATCAGCCAACTAATGATGATTAAATTGTTACAGGTTCCCAAAAAAATACGAGTTGAATGCTAATTTATATTTTTCTCATACCTTTAGATGATTTCTCACGAGGGAATGAAGTCTCAATATTTTATGCAATGTCCTTTATTTTTTTCCCAAGCTGTTAAATGTGTTCTGCATGTTGATCCATTTTACTCAGAACCTTAATACGTACAGTATCTATAGGTTCAGGTTTTCTTGCTACATAGCTAGAAACACATTTGTATTTAAGATCAGTTTCAGTGGATCTTTGCAGAGTCACACAAACTTTGCTTCTGTATGTGTCTGACTTTGTGATGTTTATTTTTGTCCTGAAGAGGGATGGGGGTTAGTTTCTTTTCCTCTAATTGTTGTTGTTGTAACCTCTCCTGGTTTACAGCTGAATATAGGTGTGGTTTTGGCACTTACCATAACAACAGGAACTGCGGGGCCAACTTAGTATTTTGGACACATATTGGGAAATTAAGGGGTTTTTTTCAGAAAATAAATTACTTACAGTTGTGCTCAAAAGTTTACACACCCTGGCAGAATTTGTGATGTTTTGGCCATTTCTCAGAGAATATGAATGATAACACAATAACCTTTCTTTCACTCGTGGTTAGTGGTTGGGTGAAGCCATTTATTATCAAACAATTGTGTTTGCCTTTTTTACATCATAATGACAACAGAAAATACCCAAATGACCCTGATCAAAAGTTTACATACCCTGGAAATTTTGGCATGATAACATAGACACAGGTTGACACAGACAGGTGTAAATGGTTACTAAAGGTGACCATCCTCACCTGTGATCTGTTTGCTTGTAATTAGTGGGTGTGTATATAAAGTCAGTGAGTTCCTAGGCTCCTGACATGATTCATCCAGTGTTGCACTGATGTTTGTTGGATTCCGAGCCATGGGGACCGCAAAAGAATTATCAAAGGATCTGCGGGAGGAGATTGTTGAACTTCATAAAACAGGAAAAGGACATAAAAAGATTTCCAAGCAATTAAGAATGCCAGTCAGCAGTGTTCCGACCCTAATTAAGAAGTGGAAAATGAGGGATTCTGTTGAAACCAAACCACGATCAGGTAGACCAACAAAAATTTCAGCCACAACTGCCAGGAAAATTGTTCGGGATACAAAGAAAAACCCACAAATAACTTCAGTTGACATACAGGAGTCTCTGAAAAAAAAGTAGAAAAAAGAAGAAAGCCATAACTGCACCAATGCCACAAAATAGCCTGCTTACAGTATGCCAAACAGCAGTGATTGTTTTGGCCACAACCATAAACGTTATATTTGGAGAGGAGTCAACAATGCCCTTGATGAAAAGTGCACCATCCCTACTGTGAAATACGGAGGTGGATCGCTGATGTTTTGGGGGTGTGTGAGCTACACAGGTACAGGGACTTTGGCCAGAATTGATGGCAAGATGAATGCAGCACATTATCAGAAAATACTGGAGGAACATTTGTATTCATCCGCTCGGAAGCTGCGCTTGGGACGCTCTTGGACATTCCAACATGACAATGATCCAAAACACAAGGCCGAGTCAATTTGTCAATGGCTACAGCAGAAAAATGTGAAGGTTCTGGAATGGCCATCTCAGTCTTCTGACCTCAATATCATTGAGCCACTTTGGCAAACATGCAGTTCATGCAAGACAGCCCAAGAATGTACATGAGACATTTTGCGAAGAAGAATGGGCAGCTTTACCATCTGAGAAGATAGTGTCTCATCCACAACTATCACAAAAGACTTTAAGCTGTCATTGATGCTAAAGGAGGCAATACAAGGTATTAAGAACTAGGGTATGTAAACTTTTGATCAGGGTCATTTGGATATTTTCTGTTGTCATTATGATGTAAAAAAGGCAAACACAATTGTTTGATAATAAATGGCTTCACCCAACCACTAACCACGAGTGAAAGAAAGGTTATTGTGTTATTATTCATATTCTCTGAGAAATGGCCAAAACATCACAAATTCTGCCAGGGTATGTAAACTTTTGAGCGCAACTGTAAATGAGTGCTTCAGTTGCATCTATAGTGCGTGTTTAGCCAGGGCAAAAACCGCAGTATCTACTAACACATGCTGACATGTCTAGCTGTTTACACCTGCAGTTCATACCTATAACCTGAGAGCTCTAAAGCAGACACTACCCTGATCCGCAAGAATCCACAGAAAAAGGAAAGACTGAAGGAATGATACGGGGAGGGGGGACTGAGCAGAAAGAGGCGAAGGGAGCTTTATTATTCTGGCAAAGAAGAAAAATGAATTTAATTGGAATGTCAAATTGTTATCATCTGCCATATCATCATCATCATCTTCCTCCTCACCATCCTCCTCCTCCTCATCATCATCATCATCTTCCTCATCATCATCATCATCTTCCTCATCATCATCACCCTCATCATCCTCATCATCATTTTTGATGCTTTTCTTCGTGAGGGTCGCAGTGGCAGCATAGTGAGAACATTAGGCGTATTTTTCCATGCCTCAATCCGCCGCAGAGATATACGTTGTGTGTCCCGTTTTCCGGGGTCTTCCCGCTGCCTTCACCCAGTGACACATGCCTGGAATAGTTCCTGTGGGATCCATCCAGGTGGCATGCTTTCAAGACTCCAGAACCACATCAGCTGACTTCTCTCTACCCGTAGGAGTCGTGGCCCTATTTCAAGGTCCCTCCAGATCTCCGACCTTCTCACCCCGTCATACAGATTTTGTTCAGCAATCCAGCAGAGAAACTTTATTCCAGCTGTTTATACTCACACCTTTTTTTCGGTCATTACCCACAGCCCATGACTTTATATGAGGTTAAGGACATAGATTGACCGGTAAATCCCGAGTCTCATCTTACAACTTAATTGCTGCTTTACTGCCCCAGACCTCTCCAGTTACCAAACCGTTCCACCTGTCAGTCTCCTGTTCCCTCTAACTATCACTCAGGAACAAGATCCCAAGGTACTTAAACTCCTTCACTAAGGGCAGACTGCCTCCCCCCCGCCCACAAAAGGAGCAATTCAGTCTTTTCCAGGAGAGTACAGTGACCTTGGATTTGAGTTGCTGTTTCTCATTCCTGCTGCTTTGTGCTTGGATCAAAGTCCAGGCAGGAGGTGATAGTCAATCAAGGCAAAGGTCTAGCTTCCCCAACCAGACATGCTCGCAGGTGCAGCTGCGGCCTGGTATCC
This sequence comes from Stomatorhinus ivindoensis, assembly GCA_019775895.2. Classification (NCBI taxonomy): domain Eukaryota; kingdom Metazoa; phylum Chordata; class Actinopteri; order Osteoglossiformes; family Mormyridae; genus Stomatorhinus; species Stomatorhinus ivindoensis. The sequence continues at coordinate 13,691,685 of JABFEB020000008.1, read as the reverse complement.
TGTCCATGAAAATCACAAAAGAGTGAAAACAAGCCGCGCACTCGATGGAGGCCGAGATCCAGTCTAAATGTATTCAGTTTTGTGGCAAGGATCTGGACACAACTCTTTCCCAGAGGTGGAGATTTCAGGCCCAGAGAGTACAAATGCAGACCAAGATTTTGTTTCAACCCATCAGTTGAGTACAAAAATCTTGGTCTGGATTTGAACTCTCTGGGCCTGAAACCTCCACCTCTGCTCTTTCCTCATTCGAACATGAACTGAATTAGATGTAGTAGTAGCCTGAAGCTCTGCATGACATGATAAACTGAGGCGAGGAAACTACCACAACACGAAGGTCACAAACCTTGGAGGGTCCAAATTGAACTGCAGTAGCTGAAATAAACAGGTAGGAAATTGAAATTAGCCAGATACTCTGTAAAATTTAGAGCAAAGCTCATTCATATGACATTGCCAACACAGTTCTTGCATAGTTTTGTAAGTTTGACCAGGGAGATAAAATGTGAAAGGAATAAGATATGAATTGTTAATATTAAACAGTATAAAATTATTTCCTGGCCCCATTTTATAGAGCCTTTAAAGCACAAAGGACTATTAAAATCCAAAAGGCACCATTTGCCATCCATGACCTTGAACTCCCATTAGAATGCAGTGGGGCCTCCTGTCAGCGCTGGCTTGTTTTCAAGGTTCTCCTCCGGGCTTCTGCTGAAAAGGGCATGCAATAAGAATTAACATAAAACTGTCAAGCGTTCATTTAATTTAAACACACTTCTGTCGAAAACCTCTTGCTTACATTCCAGACAAGGTGTTTTAAATAGCAATGTTGTGGTTGCTTTTAGAAAGAAATACTCTTCTGTTCTGCCATTTAAAAGCTCCCTTACATTCTAAGTGGACCACAGTCTCTTTGGCAACACAACACGCTGCATGGGATGGTTACACAGGACAAAACCATTTTCACCTGCCTTTTAGATTTTTAGTTTTTTAAATAGATTTTATTATTATTATTATTATTATTGCTTTCTGAATGCTGTCGGACAGATATTCCTTTTAAAAAAGCAACAACTAAGGTAAGCTGTCCAGATAAAAATGTTTTTGCAGACAACTTCTTGCACTCTTTGATAGGCTAAATGCTTGTTAGGGCCGAGAAAATGTGCAAGATATTGACGGAAGGTGTGACTGTTACGCTGGACGTTTTAATGGATTTGCCCTGTAACAGAATGCCTGGAAAGCCGGATGGATTTGCAAATTAGCAGGCGGGTCGGCTGCGGGAGGTCATGGCCGGGTATACTGGAGTGTTGAATTCACTATGATGTACTCAGTAAAGAAGGAACATGCTGGATTTTAACAGGCAGCGCGTCTTCGCAGAACGTCTTTGTGTCATTGTTATGGATACAGAATCAGATTTTGACCAAATATAGGTTCTGCTGTAAAAACACTGAACTATGGGAAGAGAACGAAACAGGAAAACTTTGTGTCGAAAATAATCATGGCTCAGAGACAGGCGAAGCCTAGATATACAAACCCTGTACGCAAACTCTGTCTTTACTCAGGCACTCAAATACTAGTCCTGTGACCCTTTATTGGATAAACAGTACTGCAAATACTGTCATCTATTAGAAACAGGTAAAATACCTGTCATTTCAGTTACAGTACTAATGATTTGTTAGTGTGGTAGTTCGGTTTCTTTCTGGTTTTGATAATTTTATAATGAACGTGTTTGTTATATCCTGCCTTGCGTCCATTATTTCCTGGATAGGATCCCCGCAACCCGATATTAGACAAGCGCCATAGAAAGTGAATGTTTGTTATACTATTTTACAGTCATACTTATTAGTAATGCAGTTAGCATTTATTACGGTATTTTTGATGTTGCTTTGACATCACTGCTTGTAAAACTGTCAGACAGTTCAGGAACTCATTACATCATTAATTATCTTTTGGTTATTGCACTCATCCTAATTTAATCGTGATGGTTTTAGAAGAATTTGAGAATTTAATATAGGGCTTTATGTGTTGTTAAGCATAATTCTTTTACTCTCTCCCACTCAACAATGAAACGTTTGCATTACTCCTAAGCATTTAATATAGTTTTCACTTTCGCTTCATTTTCCTCTCTAAACGTAAGTGCAAATGTATTGCCGTTTAATAGAAGTGTGTATTGCTATGTGACCCTTTGCTCTTTTGTCTAACTATAGCTCATTAGCGATTTCTGTTGTTGCCACACATCATCAGCCTTCCAAGCCTTGAAGTGCTGAAACTCTAAAACATGACTTCCTTTAGTAGCCATGGTGTGAAGTATGACAATGTGGCAGCAATTGCAGTGGTACTGTGTTAATCACACCTGTCGTTTGATGGAATTGACAGGGATGGAAATACTGCATAATTCAGGCGTTAATTGCTTGTGATGTGACGTGATAGCATTCTAAATATAGCTGCTCTGAACTCAACGTATTAAAAACATTTGACGAAAACGCAACACATGTAGTACACATGTTCAGCCACAAGGTGGAAACAGAGCCCCTGTAACACAATTTTTAAAAATAAAATTAATAAGAAAATGAGGACATTTCTGTCCCCAATCTCACACCCCTCTTCTGTTGCTGCAGTGGTAACTCACACCTTCTCTGCTCTTCTGTGCTCTTACTTGTGTGACCTCAGCCACAGCCCACCTTCGTCTCACTGATCCGCCGTACCACCCTACTGCTTCGAGCCACTTGCCGGCAGCTGGACAGGGTCCAGTTAATTAGCGTCTGAATAACCTCAAACCTCTGCCATGCCCTTCGTCCTTTTAGTATTCCTGCAGCTCTCTGGGCAAAAACGAGGTTTATACCAAGCTAGACCTTGGGTGGGATGCAGACGTTCAGATTGCTTCTAGATAATTGTTTCATTGAAGACTAGAATGTACCCTTTTAACTCTGAAACAGTGGCTGGGTGACCTTCTTAGCAAGCAGCTGAAATATCTCAGTGTCCAATCTACAGTTCTACTGATAGCAGCTGGTGAGATCAGGAGATACATTGTCTTATGCAGAATGACGCATGTGCATGCGCGTTAGCCTGCGCTCTGATGCGGCCGTAAACCTGAGAGTGCATGCATTTGGTTGCGCGACAGATTCGCTTGTACCTTCAGCCTGATCTCGTCGGGGCCCCCTCGATGAATTAACACCCCTGGAGAGAATTAGTGTGGGAGATGAAAGAAATAGCTGATGAAGTTCCTTCCGTACAGAAGCAAGTCACTGGCTAGCTATGGTGAAAAACAGGGTACTTTCAGTGTTTAATTACATTTAATGATAAAGAGTTGCTGTAGCTTGTCTGTGCAATAACAGGATATGTGGCCTTAAAGCAAAGGATTAAAAAACAGGGTACTAATCTAAATATCTGCATTGGAAACATTAGATTGTTTCCGAAGTTAGTATAGTGCAATATAGAGCATAAAGTCAAATTTACATGTACGCACCATAATGATACAGTACATCTCAAAGGCTAAAATCAGAAGAGGAATGCTGAGCGTTTTGAGTTTCCTACAAGAACAATTTTTCATGTTACTTTACTATTGCCCTCATACTGCATAGAGGTACCTGCAAGTAACACACCATTTACTCTGTAATCCCCCCACCCACACAAAAGTGACATTTCAGCACCTGAAGTGCTCAAGGCTTCTTAGCTTTCAAAGTGTTCTATGGAGGAAGACCACTTAAAGTAAGAAGATCAACAGATCCTCGAAAGGCGAAAAACATCACATTGATAATCCAGGGAGAGAATGAACAAGGTCTGGGGGATTTTCCAATGGTATTGAGGCTGGATTGCTTAGATCTTGATAACGAAAAGTTTTTCAGGAATCCCAGGGGTCTCTATAATAGAAATAGCTGTAAATGAATACAAGCGCAAGATAACACATAAAAAATATAAGGCTCTGAAGTTTTAAGTGGCAGGATCAAAATATATGTGTACGGTCATTAGGGTATAAGTGGAAAGCTACGGTCCATGCCAGAAAGAGGTTTCAGCAACTTTGGCCTGACTCGGGTTAAACACTTTAAACCGAATCAGTCCAATAGGCTCGTCTAATTCCCGAAGAAAAAATAGGCTGTGGATTCTCTTACAAATTAGTCCCGTGTTTTTTTGTAATTGGCACCTTTCCTGGTATTTGCTACTCCCCTCCTTGCATTTCGTTATGTGTCTCTGCCTGGTGACACATACTAGAGGGTATGCAGATGGGTCCCTGGGCGTCTCTCTGCCGCACAGACATCCTGGGGAGTCCTTACTGAAAGTAATGGCAGCAATCTGCTCCCTTCACTGCCTGATCTAATAAGGCCAATTAAAAAATCACAGATCGTTACAAAAAAGTGCACAATTAGTGAGTCCCACTGGGATGCTTACAGTTTGTTCTTGCAACTTATAGTAAGTCAAGCAGGTTCATTTTGTGGTAAGTGGTGGGTAAGTTTCTTATCTCTACTACTAGAGATTTTTAAAATTAGCTTTCCTCTCTGTATTTGACTGAATATTTGATCTAACTTCTGTAAATCAAGTTCCTTAACCTTAATCTATAGAATCAACAAGTTGAAAGTCTGCGACTGTGAATCTTTATACTCAACTGGTAGGTTGAAACAAAATCTTGGTCTGGATTTGTATTTTCTGAACCGGAACTTTATACATCTGCAGAGAATCCTGCTGGGCACCGACAGGGAACCGGAGCTCTGGTTTTAATGTCCTGGTTTGATTACCTCTGATGCCTCGTCTAGGTTTGGAATATCGGCTAAGATAACTGTCTCTCCAGGCCAAAAAGGCATGCATTACCTCTGAAGCCTGTCTATGTTTGGGAAATCAGCTAACCTTGGTGACAGGGAATATTCCTAGAACTTCCGCCAATGTTATTTGAAGGTCTTCTCAAAATTGGCAGAGGATATTCTTACTGTAACATTAATGAAATGTTATTTCTATGTTTTACCTTTTAACAAGGGTTCTCTCAAGGTCATTGCGATAACATTAGTACTTGAACATCCTTCTAATACATTTAATGTTGAAAAATGTTATTTTATTATAAAATATTGATTTATAAAAGTGCTGTATGTGTATATTGCAAATACACTGGCTTGCCTTGAACCCGTGACTTTACCCGCTGCTCTGTCATGACATTGTTGTAGTTATGTGTCATTATTGTTAGTTATAGAAGTAGTAGTAGTGGGATAATGTTCTGGGAATATCAGGAAAACAGGACACTTGGAATGTTTCCATACCTTAAACACAACATTTAGTAAACGTTACTTAAATGAAAGATTGTTAGTGGAGAATTCAGGTATCTGCCTTTCCAGAGTTGGCCATGGATGGTCAGTGGGTAGCAATGTGGATCCGGCTGCAGCTATATCTGTGTCCTTGTCAGAAATGGACAATTCAGGTGCAGAAAGTCAAAATCCAGACCAAGATTTTGTTTCAACCAATCAGTTGAGCATGAAGAGTTACAGTCACCAGTACTGGTTGGTAGAAAAAATATCTTGGTCAGGATTTTTATTTTATAGACCTGAAATGTTCACCTCTGCTCCCTGGTCGCTAATGCAGTATTCCCTGACCTGCTCCTCAGGGACCTCCAGATAGTCCCAGCTTCCTGGGCAGCGCAAGGCGGCTGACTGTGACTGTGACTGTGACTGTGACCCCAAGCTTGCCTTCACCTGCGTATGTGTCTTATGGAGAGTGAGATGGGCTAAAGTGAAAAGCGAATGTCCCCACGAGGACTAATGGAGAATTACTATTCTGTTCTAAAGCTGGGGAATAAAAATCCAAGTTCCAAGACATTTTATTTCCAAGGGATTTAACAAAAAACAGGCCGGAAGGGTTGGACAATCCAAGAGGACCCAGGGAAGCCTCACAAAGTGAATGGGAGACACAGCTAACAGTAGATAGCAATCTTGCGGCCATCAAGAATGACTCTCCAGTAGAAAAATAGGGGTCTGTATAGGCGTCACTGTGATAAAGTTATATAAATAACAGAGCAGATAGGAAGTGATGACATAGTATTTAGCACAGTGGCCTCATGCATCCAGCGTTCAGAGTTTTGATTCTTGCCCTCAGGACTCTGTGTGGAACCTTTGCACTGCACCTTCACTCGATTTCCTCCCCAATCCCAAACACATACAGTTAACTGAACTGGTGCCTCTAAATTGCCCATAGTGGGCGAATGCAGATGAGTTCGAGTCCCACGATGGGCTGGCATCCCATCCAGGGTGTCACCTGCCTCATGCTTCATGAGATCAGTTCCAGGATCATGGAAAACAGACGGATGGATGGTTGAATCCGAGAAAATAAACACCTGTATGAAGAATCTGTGTCCAACCGACCACCGAAACAACGGTGTTGATGAAAGCAAAATGCAATGGCGCATGAAGGACAGACGCACGCAACAACTGCAAGGAGAGCTGGGCAGGATGGAAGCAGTATTGAGACCCAACCCCAGAGGAGATGTCATCAGAGGTCCTGAATTTCAACCAAGGTGTTAAGGTGAAAGGTCATCATCAGTTCCTCTCAGAGAATTAAGATGAAATAGATGGACTACAGTTACACAAATGCCTTAATTAAAAACGAGAGATGATGCTCGCACAAGTTCCACATATCGCAGGCTGTTTCAAAAAACAATGTAACAACATTTAACCCTGAAGTAGACAAGACCTGCTAAGGAGTTCAGCTCTGTTGTGCTGGAGGTGTGATAATTGGCCCATATATAGAGGTTTAAAGCTGCAGTGCAGCAGTGATGGAGGACGCAGCCATATGCCCTTAGTCAGGAGTGCAGTGAGCATGCAGAAACCTCAATCTGCAAGCAGCCACGGCGACTCTCTCATCAGCCTGACGGCAAAGGCGGATCAGCGGAGGTGACTGGCGCCGTGACGCGTCCCGGTTATGTGGCTGCACGTGGATCGCGTCAGAGCTGGGAGGCCGCGTCCGCTTCTGCGTGACTTCGGAAAACTGTTTTAATGAAAGGCTCATGAAGCATATTTAGGTTTGTGATTAAGGTAGGGCAGTAGCGCAGCTCCACAGAAATGATTCTGCTATAACCTTCGATTCGCTCTGACCTCTAACTGTGTGCTATATTCGCACAGCTCACAGGCACACGGGTACTGTTTGCACAGCTATTTTGTGGAGATCTCGATGGCGTAGGTTCGGTTTGTGACCAAATCAGCCCCAAAATCCCCTGAAACACATGGTTACTCCAACTGTATTGTTACACACAAATCCCTGTTGGCCGTATTCAAGTCTGTGCCCTTGAGAGATCTTCCAAATCTGAGTACGTTTGCACATTTAATTATGATCATTGCCTACAGTGGGATTGTGCATGCATTTGTGCGAGCACTGGCGAAAGAATTTGTGCATGAATTTGCGCACTAATGTATGTGCAGGCAACAGCCGTGCACCTCGACACGGCATGTGAGAAGCGTGTGTCTGTGCGATATGCGTGTGTGTGTGTGTGTGTGTGTCATATGAACCTGCCTCCCGTATGTGGGGGTCTAAACCCCCGTGGGGTAGGTCCAGCCTGCACTGTGGGGGGAGTGGGTTTGCGGGAAAAGTGGCTAGAGACTGGAGAGAGGATCGGATGTGGGAACATGTCTCTGTGCTCCTCAGAATGTAGAATGAGAGAGAGAGGGAGAGGGAGAGAGGGAGCGATAGAAAGAGGGAGAGAGAGGCATGCTACACTGGTGTTAACTAAAGCCCTGGTTTCATTGTGTGCACTGGAGGGAGTGAGGGAGACGGACAGG
>JABFEB020000008.1:13659266-13670379 GCA_019775895.2 Stomatorhinus ivindoensis | reverse complement strand
TATTCCGTCCCTCCAAGCCTTCACTCATAGTCCGTCCCTCCAAGCCTTCACTCATAGTCCGTCCCTCCAAGCCTTCACTCATATTCCGTCCCTCCAAGCCTTCACTCATAGTCCGTCCCTCCAAGCCTTCACTCATATTCCGTCCCTCCAAGCCTTCACTCATAGTCCGTCCCTCCAAGCCTTCACTCATAGTCCGTCCCTCCAAGCCTTCATTAATATAGGCCGATAGTCCTCCAGGCACTATGGGTTTGCTTTAGCTTTCAGAGGAAGGTTGGGAATTAATGTGGGGGTAGCTTCCCTCCACACTCCTCGCTGTCTCGCTTATCAGTAGTCATGACACGTTCTATTTAATGAGTTACAGCTTTAACTGGCCCCCAGTCGCTGGTAATGCTGACGTTCAATGGGCTTATTTGCAAGAGGTCCCGTGTCTGTCTAAGCAGGGGAACCGCCAGAGGAGCACAGTGCAAACATTAGGGCACCCAGATTGTCCCCTAGCTGTGACCCACTTTATTTTCTAGGTCCCACTTTTGCCTTTGACATCTAAAACCTGCAACAGAAAGATTAAAGAATAGGAGGAGATGGCTGTTCAGGAAGCATCATGTGACCGAGCCCCTCCCTCGAATCGACGGCTCACTCTTGCACTCTGCGGTTTATGGGGGTCACTCCTCTAATTCACTAATTGAAATGACTTTGCTTCACTTAACGAGCCTCCATTACCCATATGGGTGCTCAGGTCTGCCTGTAATTTCGCTGCTCACTCCCGTGTAACGATACACATGGTGCATTTCGGGCTGGCTGTAGTCAACAAACTGGGTATTGTTTTTGCTCCATTGACCTGCCTCCTATGAGAGCGGCTTTGGCGGCACAGAGCTCATCTCTGACCGCGTGTGCATCCATAAAGCTACGCTGTCAGGCGGATGCAGATGAAAGTAATATGCAGATTTTTGTAGAGAGCAGCTGCACATTGCCAGCAAGTATCAGGTGGATAGCGAACAAGGGCATGGACTGGTGACGCAGAGGTCACTGGCTCAGAACAAATGTCCCTCAAGCACTCCTGCTGCAGAAACCCCTGAGAAAAGTGCAGAATTGCTCCAGTAAAATGACCAGCTGTACCGATTCTGTGCTGCTTTGGCTAAAAATGCTTGTCTTAAGATTATGTTATAAATTCTTCTGTAATTTCCTGCCTCAGTATCTCAATATCTGACTCAGCTGTCCACCATGTCTCTCCCCCCATCTCCACTCCCTACCACAGATAAAACAAGGACTCCATTTCTCCCTTCGGCATGTCAACAGGCTTTCCCAGTAAAAATGAGCCTGGCACTGTTCATACCATGTTCATACTCACAAACTTCCCTTCCACAAGCAAGTGTCCATCAGGGACAGACATTGTTAATTAGCTTCGAGGATCTGTGATCTATTCAAAATGCAGAGGCGCTTAAAGGTCAAGTGTGCAAAGTGCCTTCCTTGGGGTCCTTGTTTAACGCTTAAAATGTTAATAAAAATCACGTTTACATGCATGTGTTTTAAATGCATATTCAGATACATTTATTAAATCTTTCCACTAGACAATATGGACCCAATGTAGGATTAAAATGTGAAAAACAGAGACAGCATTGTTCTTGGTCTGCAGACACATTAGTACTATTTTAGATAAACGTTGTGAGCTAATATAGTAAGCACTTCATTTTGTTTTTATGTATTGGAATGTTGACGTTAAATGGTACTTCCACTGCAGAACTGTCCCTTTTCAATGAACACGGAGTAAAATATTTGCCTATTAAATGGAATGTTTTCAGTAAAATTGTCATTTTTGTCAACACAGTGTTAACAGGTTGAACAAAATACAGTAACGCTGACATGTCTCCAGTGTCACTTACCAGGGAATAAACTATGGTTTTTGTTGTGAAATTAAACCTGTCAGCACCCATTAATAGAACTATCAATTTTCCAGATGTCTCTGAGCATGAGAAGATGTCTGTTTCTGTCTTCAATTACACTGGAATGTACTGAATGAGCTGTGGTTTTTATGTTTACTCGCCAGATTGATGCCGTGATCTTTCTAGCCATGCAGAATCAGGTCTTGTTTTTACAGTCTCCATTACAGTCCTTTGTGTTTAACTGAGAGAAAAAATATTCCTTCCCTTTCCTGGTATGGGTGGTTGACTGTGTGATTGAGCATGAATGAGTCAGTAAAGCTCACCGTCTATGAGACACGTTTATTGGGATTCTTCCCTCTCTTTGTTCCTCTCCCAGCTCGGTGGCTGTGGGATCCTTGGGGTGGGAGTGTGGCTGTCCGTGACACAGGGAAACTTTGCCACCCTCTCCTCCTCCCTCCCATCCCTGACTGCTGCGAACGTCCTCATTGCCGTGGGGACCATCGTCATGGTGATAGGTTGCCTGGGGTGTGTGGGGGCAGTCAAGGAAAGCCGACCTCTGCTTCTAAGTGTGAGTATCCTGTCAATCTGCCTGTCGTTTATCTATCTATCTATCTATCTATCTATCCACAGTTCTGAAATTATTTTTTCACTCATTGTTTGCAATGATTTTGGGAAAATTATATTTTCACCCGAGTCAGGCTATGATTATAACGTACCTCCCTCAAATATTGGTAGAAGCTGTCTCTCCTGCACCCTTAGGGGCAACCGTGCCGGTGTCTCAAAATAGTAATTACCAATGATTTTAGCAGTTTTTTTCTGTAACGTTGTTCTGCTAGCATACTGGATATGCTTCTGAGAAGTTTCATGTATGTCTTCAGTATTGACATATTCTGGCTCTGAGCCGGCATCCTGAATGCATGCAAGATCCTGCGTGTGATGTGGGGGGGACCAGAGGCTGCCGAAATAGATGGGCCATTATGGGATGGCAATGTGTGGGACGGTATGACTCAGTGGGGGCCGGGTGCCCGGAGGTGTCGCTGTCTCACTCTCCCCATTCTCATGATATTATTGCTGGCGATGGATGTATATAGCTCACGCCGATAGGACTGGCTTGGAAAGAATAGCTTGCAGTTAATGGACAGCAATCCTGGATCAATTTCTCCTAAGCCTTGATTACATTTGTCCTCATCACACTTTTTTCACCGATAATGATCACAACTGGAACACCTCAGATGCCGGGGAACCATCATTAGCTTGAATAATGGCTTTCATTTGGCTGGGGGTCTCACTGAACAAAGAACGGAGGTTTAAAACTGAGCTCAGCTTTATTGTATGGTAAGTCTGCGTATCAATGTGTAGGTGCGCGAGAAGAGTCGTCTCTGTAGTAACCCGAAGGATGCAATTTAATGGAAGCCTGAAGCAGAATGGAATGCTCCGTGTCGGAGGGCTCTGGAAGGCAGAAGTTCTGTATCATGAACGGTAGGTGTGAGTAGCGAGTGTGAATAGCGTCAGGAAGTGGAGTCAGAAAGACTCATCAAAGACAAACAGTTCAGTGAAACAGTTTAATAACACTGACAAAACCTGAGAAATTCTCATTTTCACAGAGGTTTAAATATGTTTTTGCACATTTTTTTTGAGGTGTGAGCAAATTAATCGTCATTTTGAGGTTCATTATACATTAAGGATTTTAAAAGGTGTTCAAATAACACCTTTCCCGGAGGAACATGCCAAAGGGATTAATAAAGTACTATCTAATCTAATCTATTTTAAAGTCTTCCATCAAAACATATTAGCACAATCGACTTTCTCACAACATCGAAATATACACATGTGCGTTTTCTGTTCATTCCACTCTGCGTACAGCTGTCTGTCAGTTAGATGGGCTCCTTACGCCAGGAGGATCTTATTATTGACATTCACTGATAAAGATATAAGCTAGTAGAGCAGAGTATGACTAAAAAGCTTGCCAAGGTGATCGATCCACATGCTGTGGAAACTTCGCTTAAAAAGCTTGCCAAGGTGATCGATCCACATGCTGTGGAAACTTCGCTTAAAAAGCTTGCCAAGGTGATCGATCCACATGCTGTGGAAACTTCGCTGGTCCACGTGCACCCAAGTATGAAAACGAGGCCAAGCATGCTGAAAGAGACAAAGATGATGTGCGACGGCTGGCCACGCAGGGGATTTGTTTGAAGTTTGAAGTTGACTTTTCCATCTTGACACTTCTCATCTTCTCCTGAGCCTTGAACACACAGGTGGATGTTGAGTAACACAAAGCACCTCTGGGGTCGTGGACAGTCCCTCTCATGGTGCCGGGATTCCAAAGCCATATAGGGGCACTGAAGTCACCCCCTGCTGTGCGCTGCTGGGCCTGAAGGCCGGCCTGCCCTCTTTGCTGCCTTCCTTTCTTATCATTTCTCTTATTTCAGCAAGAACACTTCACCTTGCAGGATATTTTTGCACCAGACTCTTTGAGATTGGCTGGGACACTCTTGCTGCATGTGATGCAGTGCTGCTTCCCAGTTGGCATTTTTTGCACCTATTATCCTGATATTAATTACAAATGGCATCTTTATTCACATTTTTAAAAGCGTATTAAGACATCAACGCTGTCGATGGTTACAATGCACCAGTGCATTCCATGCTAATTAAAATGTAAATTACGTCCCCTTAACGTGATTTGGTTCATTTGTAACCCTCCCCAAACAAATAGTGCAAATTAAATTAGCTAATTCAACTCAAGATAAATCAATTACTGTTTATCTAATTACATTGCTGTTCGATGACTTGAGACTATTCAACATTCTTTAATTGGGCAATGAATTAATTGTAGTTACTTTTAACAAAAACATATTATGAAATGTAAAACAATGGCTAGAATTCAATCATAAGAACAATGAGGCCCAGTTATTTAGAACATCCTTCCAGAAATTCAACAGGACTGATAAGGAGTGAGTGCCATTGTGCCAGTAGCACAATAATAATGTGGATCACCGCTGTAGCGTGCTCTGCAGGGGTGACGTGATACAGGAAAGGATATTCAGGGTTCGCCAGAACACCAACAGTTTATATACTTTGTGATAATGAAGGACAGGTTTAGGGAATCAGTGTGATTAAATTAGACTTCCACTTTGTAGAAAACCCACCTCTTACTCAATACATGAAATTTCTAGATTTAATTAAGTTGATTTCATGAAATTAATGTGAATGTGTGCTATGTGAAATAAACTTCCTAGTTTGTGCATAAGAATAGTTCTCTAAGCTTATTTTCGGGGTAGGAATGGTAGCTTATTACGTAATAATTAGCAAGTCATTTAATTATTTTCTCAATGCTAAACTGAGTCACATAAAGCAAATTGCTAGTTTGATTAATACTCTGCCTAGATATGGCTGAAATGGCCAGTGATCCAAGACCACAAGACCTTACCTGGTCTTTATACAGCTGGATAGAAATGAGCTTTTATGTGAGGGTCACAAATCATACTTAATAGTGGATTCAAGCATTCCCATAATAAGTAATTTACCTTGTATCAGTCTTGATTAGCAATCCGTATTGCGCCTGTCACGGGCGCACTGCCACTCAATCAGGACACTACATCAAAGACTGTGTAATAGCTGCATTTAGCAGTAATTCAGCAGAAGGAGCAAATAAAACTAGGGAAAAAAGATTAAACATTTCTGGATAATATCCATAATTTACTTTTTGTCAGATCTTGTTAAGTCTGCAGATAGATAGTCAGTCTATGGCCGTCTTCAGTACCCAGGCAGCCTGCCTCTCTTCCTGCAGTGAGACAAGCATTATCTCACTAAAAACATATAAAGGTTAAGTGAAGGCAGAGTGTGTGAGGAAATGTCTACAAGTTTGTCGCCTAAATAATTTATGAATTATTTTAAAAGCCTCATATAGAGGAAGCTGAGCCACAGCAGGAAGTGCAGCGGAGAGCTGCGCTCCGCAGTGCGTAGAGACGGCGTGCGTTTGCTGGATGGATCGGGGTTCAGGGAAGTGTCGTACACATTAATAGCAGAATCAAAACAGATTAATTGTTTCACCCCTATACAGACAATATTCACTGAGACACTTTGTATTGTATCTATTGAATAGACTGTAATTAGGGTGGCGCTTCCTGTTGTATCATTGAGTAAATTGTAATCAGTGACACAATTCCTGTTGTATTACTGAGTAGACTGTAATCAGTGAGACGCTTCTTGTTGTCTCACTTGAGTAAACTCTATCCAATGAGATACTTCCTGTTCTATAATTGAAGACTAATCAGTGAGACACATCTTGTTGTATCGAGTCGACTAATGAGTAAGACTTCTGTTTCATTTCTGTTTCATTTCTGTTTTTGTTTCATCTTCAAGTTGCAATACTCTCATACTGCGTTCCATTTGAACTGGCAAGGCAGAATTTCTATAACTGTATCACCCCCTGAAGTTGGAATTCTGACTCAGAAAGTCAGAGGAACCTCAACAACCTCTAGCTAAGAATTCAAGATGGCTAAACCCTTCATCAACAGAAATGATAGCTGTAGTTATATGTTGTTTGTTAGTTCGTGTCTTACTGATGTCTCATCAAATTCGTAATGCAATACCGTCCAGCCTTTGTCTGTTTGCATAATGCTACAGTGTTTGTATTCAAAAAATACCACATAATGAGTTGTTATCAACTGGTATTGCTAACAATGGCTAACAGTAAACGTGCTTAGATCTGGTATTGCTAAATGGCTTTCTGACGTGCTGGAACGTGGATAATTCAGATGTGACGCCATTTTCAGCTCCAACTTCTGACCTCTGCGGTAAATGGAGCGTAGCTTTAAAAAGTGGGAGTAAATCTCATCTCACAAAATTGCAGAGATTAAGGAGCAACTACATTGACACTTCCACCCACTATTATATCAATAGCTGTATACCTCTACGTAAGGCCTATACTGTGTAACATTAGCTTCATATTATATATAATTCCAGGACTATCTATGACACAATATAACAGGATGTGGGTCACACTTGTTTTGGAAGTGTCAGATATTTTGCTCTGTGCAACAAGGTTACCAGATGTGGATTTTTTTTTCCATTGCTGATTTCAGCCCTTAATGGAGTACAGTTGACCCTTCTGCACCATGGGGGTTAGGGGTGCAGGTTCCCAGCAATCTGGAAAAACCGCGCAAAATTTTTTGGAAGTGAAGCAAAAATATACTAAAACCGCAAGATTCACACTTGTTGTCCTTCAGACCGCTGCACGTGTGTTTTATGCATTTATCGGTCACTTAACATTTTGTGTGTCCTCCGCTGGCCGTTGCTTGTCTTCTGCGGCTTTCGCAAAACGGTAGCACTTTACTTAAGGGGCCACAAATGATATAGCATTGTGCTGTTACATAGGTATTAATTAACCCCAAGCAAAGTCTTAGTTACATACTAATCTTATGTTCGTTGATCATTAATGATTTGTGATGCATCTTTTATCTCAAGCAATTAATATACTTGTTACTGTATCTGTTATTTCTGTGAACCTTTGTGAACTACCGAAGGAACAAATAATGAATAACACAAGAGAAATACTGATCTCATGTTTATTCATCATTAATGAATGGTGACGCATCTTTTATCTCAAGTAGGTACTATATTTGTCAATGATTTTTGCCTCAGTGGTAACTGAGTTACTACTAAGTATTTGTGCTTCTCAAGTGAAGTGTTTTGCTGAGACCATGACATATCAAAACCGCGATGGGGAAAGTTGTGATTCAAAGGCAACTGTAATCTATAGTATTGCCTTGGGGAACCAGTGCAATTTGCAGTTAAACCAACTGTATACTATCTCTGCCCAGGAGATGAATCCACAACCGACGGAGATCTGAGAATGAAAGATATGAAGAGCCCAGAATTAGGCGCAGGTCTTACTAATGTATTTTACTTTCACCCCCCCCCCCCACAACATAACTAATGGGGGAGGGGGGGTCTGTAAATCTGGCTTTCTTAAACCAACAGAGTTCGCATTTGCAGTATTTTATTTGTAAAGCCAATGGTGCTATCGCTGAGGCCAGGCTGTCAAAGTGAGTTTAGTGATGTTTCAGCACAATAAGTGGTTTTACAGTGCAGTCTGTGTCCTCTTCAGTTACACATCCTCCATTTTTAATTTAACAGCAGGAGCTTGGTCTGAAGGATGCAAGGCAGGCCTGAGTAGTAGAGGGGATTCCCGTTCTGCTGTATGGATCCATCCACTTGCTGGTCGCCATAATGCCCAGGTTAATGAAGAGCAGAACCCCCCTGTTCTGTAGATTACACCTATTATCTTCCATCCATCCATCCATGTAACACCTTGTCCTGTTCAGGGTTGTGATGGATCCAGAGCTTGTGGTGCAAAGCAGGGAACAACCCGGGATGGGGTGCAAACCTATTGCAGGTCACACTCACATACCAATCACACCTCAATTAACCTCAGCATGTTTTTGGACTCTGGGGAGGGTGGGGGGGGGCAGAGTACCAGGAGGAAGCCCAATAGCAACAGAGAGAGAGAACGTGCAAACTCCACACATGACATGACATGAACCCAGGGATATGAGGGATATGAGGGATATGAGTACTGACCAGTGTGCCATCACGCGGCCCCTTTTTGTCACCTTATTAGGGCCTATGATTCAATTTGAAATTGCTTTTTTTGGATGATCTGGTTCACTGTGAATCAGTTTGAGACCCTTTTAATTGCTGAGTACCTAAAGGCAGTGGCAGAGATAACGGATAATTGTAGTAATAGTACAGCTCTTAAGAAACGGCACTTTGCATGAACTCCCTCAGTAAATATTCAGCACTATAACGGGCAATTGAGCATTTGTATACTATGGGATGTTGGATTTGGAAGAATTTGCCAATAAGATAATTAATGTAAATGAAATTAAAGGTCAGAGGTAGTCATTTCCACTTCCTTCTTGTTTAACAGGCAATTCTCTCGTTTGATTCTTCCTTTTTCATTGTGCACATTTAACTCTCTCTCTCTCCACATTAAGTGCTCTCTGTCTAAACCCAAAAGGGAAAATGTTGCAGTGGCATTTTACTACATAATGATTTATTTAAAATACTCTAATACAGGGGTCTTGAACTCATTACTCAGAAGAACGTGCCTCCGCATAAACTTTCTCCAAACGATCTTCTTGATTAATCAATTAGTGAAATCGATTTAAATGTTTTAGACTGATGACTCTTTTTGCCCTAAACCAAAGAAACACTCCTTTTTGTGTACTTCGGTGATTTGAGAGAAATGTATTACAGATTAAATGGACCTTGGAGCAGTTAAAGCCAGAGCAGCCTGGTGGCCAGGAGAATCCTGCACTGCACTGTCAGAGTTTCCTTCACTCTCCGTAACTTACCTTAACTTCCTCTGTTTTTCTGCAGTTCTTCATTCTCCTCCTCCTGATCTTCCTGCTGGAGATTCTCTCTATCATCCTCTTCTTTGCCTATCAAAATCAGGTAAGGATACACCCGCCAGCCCATTCTCAGAGTTGATCTCAGTAGAAATGTCAGTTTTCCAGAGCAAAGATCCATGTATGCGGGGTGAAACTTCCCCAATTGTTTTTTTGTGTCCTGAAGATAACCTCCCAGTTTAATATAGTTTCCGTTTACTGGTTTTTGTAGACCAAATTCACGTTACTTACAGTAAATGGACTAGAGAGCATGACGTGCTGTACACTACAGCGTCTGTCCTGGTACAGACTGGTACCTCACAGTATGTGTAATGTTACAGCCCTTTATTCCAGAGCATGTGATTTTGCCCCAGTCTACATCACTGCTGCACTAATAGACCAATGGCCACGTAATTCTGAAGGTTTGATGACTAAATGAACCAGTGGCAACACAATGTACCTAATCTGATGACCTAATAAGCTGCTGTATTTTTCATTAAGTACATAATAACAGCTACAATGGGACGAGTATTGCATGAAAACAAACTGAACGGAATGTGTATGATTGATCAATAGGCAAATAACACATGTGCTGTTATATCCCAGCCTCTCACAATGTGTATGCTCCCGTAGCCGTCGCTCTCACACCATGAGTAAATACTCAGCACTGATTGGGTAAGATGGAGCCAAGTCATTTGAGACAGTGACATGGCTCGAAATGATAATGAATGGCAGTGGCTCCACCAAATGTAAAACTTATCATCATTATAAATTAATCAATGAACAATCGGCGACTCTGGTATAGCTGCAATTAATCATTTCGGGCCGTGCAGTTGTTGAAAAATAATACATTTGCTCTACATCATTACTATCATTATGGTATTTTTTCAGCAGCTGCACAGCTGGGTTACATTTTACTTCTTATGTACACTGTCATAACCTCATAATAACAGGGTATGTACTGTCAGAGCCTAGCATTCACAATGCAGGGACTGTCATATTCACCAGTTTCTGAAGCTCTGAAGCATGTTGCCTTTTCCTGTAGTATGATGTCACCAGCAGCCCCTCTGCACTCGTGTAAGCAGTGAGGGTAAGAAAAGCAGGAGAGTCTCATTTTAGCCGTTCGGCCCGTGTTAGCATTTTACGGATTCAAGGGGGGGGGGCATCATTTCAGTCTTCGCCTCTTAATCAAAGTCGGCAAAAATGGCATTTCCGAAGGTGACTATTTACAAACCTCGTTAAATGTCCATATTCCCAGACGAATTTGGATTAATTGGGCTGATGGCTTAATGCACTATCCAGGCACACATTTTTAAGGGTTGGGTGGTGCAGTCTATCAAATTGGAATCCAGGCAGGCAGGCACCATCCCTGCAGTAAACAGTGTGAGATATTACTAAAAGCCTCAGAGACCAACGTATGTAGGTTACTGGCCATCAGGGTTGGTACTACACACAGCAGAATTCAGGGGCACGACTGGAGCGTCCTTTAACTTAAGACCAGCATAGCTACATCTGCATGGCTAATTTATGCGAAAGACGGGGAATCCGCACATGTTCGGTGCAAGCTAGTTTGGATGGGTAAGCCAGAGGCCTGTGTCTGTGCTGCATCCTCTGCCAAAGAGAGAGGTCGATGACGGGGGAATTTAATTTGCAGATGCACACTTCTCTTTGAGTGCTTATTAATGGTCTCCTCACTGTGACATAATCGCGCCAAAACAAGGCTTTTACCCGGCCCCTCCTGCCAGATGTCCACTGAGCAGTGAAGTATGGAAGAGGCTCGCTTTTAAACGCCACTTGCCTTTGCTCTTAGTTCCCGTCGCTTGTTCCTAACTCACCTCAAGTCCC
>JABFEB020000008.1:13613486-13630434 GCA_019775895.2 Stomatorhinus ivindoensis | reverse complement strand
CCCCCCCCCCCCCCCCCCCCCCCCCCCCCCGGGATAGCCAGGCTAGATTAGATGCTTTGTAAAATTACATATACACAGAAATATAACATTTTGTTCAAATGCCAAAAGATTAAGCCACTGATGCAAGAAATGTATAATATGTGCAACCACCATTCAAAAGATTTCAAAAGACCCTGTGGCACCATTCACTGTGACTGCACTCCTTATGTAATTTTTACATGGAACACCGCATAGGGAATTGGTAAGAAGGGACAAGGGAGCCACATCAAATTAAGCGGCTGAGAAACGGACAGGTGGCGAGCGGAGGATGTGAACCGCGGGCGCACAGAGAGGCCGCCACTGACCCTTGATCCCTGGCAGGTCGATGCTGGCGTGCTCATGGATCCCGATGCCGTTGCGGATGATCCTCAGCGATCCCTCCTTGAACGCCCCAGAACATGTGACCAACTATGGGGGAATGAGGGTGAGTCAGCAGTGCCGGGAGGCGTCGATGAGATGCAAGCCGTCTCCGTGACACTGTGCCAAGACGCTCAGCTTTGCTTTGTCTATGATTAAATCTCGTTTAGCATTAGTTAGTGTGTGCGTGTTCACAGTAGTCTTGCAACACACATACAGAAATCGACAGCATGCAACAGCTATCCTACGCCAAATCGCTCTGGCGTTAAGCTGCATTTCATCTTTAAAGGTTGTTTTTAAGGAGACAGCGAAAGTATCTTCTGAAAAAAGCAGCGCAGGCAACAATGTTAGGATCTCCGGGGAAAATACAGGTATGCAGCATCAATAGTTCCTCTTGGTAGCTACACCCCTCTGTGGCCAAACCTCACCTGTCCCTGGCCCTGTCTCTCAAGATCCACCACACACATGTCCACGATGGGCCCCAGGTTCGTAAAGGTCTCCATCACCGCCACGTAGGAGCCCTGATCGTTACTGTCCACGTTCAGCTGGGAAAACAACAGGACGCCTTAAGAACGCGTTACTCTGAAACAGCGCTGGATGCAGCCTGAGCAGCGAACAGAAAAACACCGCGGCACACAAATGACTTTATAAGTGAATAAAATAAAAATGAATACTCTACAATTACATGCCATCACAGCATTACACTACAGCATTCCCAATATTTCAATCACAGACAAAGATATACAAATAAAAGCTGCTGTGCTATTGATGGATTATCCATAAAATCAAGGTTAAATCAGGCAAATTATCACGGCAAACCGACCTTCACCAGCTGGGAATCTCCAAGACGAGAGCCAACAAAAACCACTCCATTGTCCAGGTATGTGAGGCATTCGGCAATAGAGGTCTGGGGACAGAGCAGCAATAAGGCCACATAAGGCTCCCCACCCCTGACACAGCTAATCAGTATGACAGCGCATTAAGGAAACAGCACCTCTTTAATTATGCAGGCAAATACCTGTAAGAGCCCCTTATACATATCCTTCGATCACTGGTCACAGAATGTCTGTAACTTGACCACCTGAGCGCTCAGTCAATCCAGATGTTGCTTATTTCATCTCAATTTCCCTTAAAGGTTTTATGTCCAACCCCCACCAAACACCTACCTCTCCCAGTAGCTCCACCCGCAGGTCCTTCAGGACCACCGCCCCGTCCATCAGCTCCTCCTTCTCCAGCAGCAGCATGAAGAGTCGGCCCTCCATGTCTCCCAGGAGGTAGCGGGAGCCGTTGGGATCCACGCGGTTGTGACACACGATGGTGCTTTGCTGCGGGGGGGAAACCGCCATGGCTGTCACCTGGTTTCTCAGAGACCCCTTTACTCACTGCCCCTTCCTCTCGAGAGGGAAGCACCCGAAGGCAGGTAGTGAAAGCAGGCAGCTCTCACCTTGATGGTGGGAGGGGCTATGGCCAGGTATTTGTCTCCATTGTGGTACGTGATGGACTCCTGGCCGATGATTATTGCTCCTCCGAATGGCTCTGGGACTGGAACACATACAAACACATATCGACCCACAAGTCACTGCAGAAGGTCCGCTAACAACCAGGTGGGGTTTATTTAAGAGGTGTGGAACATCAAGAATCGTAGACTGCAAATACAAAATTCATTACGACTAAAAACTTCGTCCTCCAATGGGAAAATATCTGCGTCACATTACGCTTCTAAAATATTCAGAAGGAAAAGGAAACCAAAGTACTGCATGCTTGAAGCCACCACCTCGCGTTCCTCTTCCTCCTCACCTGGAATGACCATTGAGGCCTCAGCCTCCACATTCTCCTGCTTCCAAGGCCCCTTGTTGAACTCCTTTTCCCGCAGTGACACCTCGTACGTCTTCACGTGACGTCCCTGGGGGTCCTGTAGCGTGACGTACGCAGAGGATAAACCTCCCGCATGCGCGCATGCTCACGACCCCGCAACACACATGGAACCACGAAGGTCTAATGGGCTTTCCGTTCATATACCTCCACAAATTGAGTCCCAGAGACATACTCCTGGGTGCGACCCACCCCCCAGGACCCACCTGGTAGATGAAGCAGACAGTGGGGACCTGACAGCCATACAGGAAGTGCACGTCGATGACCTGCAGCTCCTCCAGCCGTATGTTGAAGGCTTTCAGCTCACGGTTCTCCCGGTCTAGGGGGATGACCTTGAACAGGCCATCATAGAGCCGCAACCCGATCATGCGACACTCCGGGTCCACGATACCGATGATGCCCGTCTCTGACGGCCGTCCGATGCGATCCTACCAACAGAAACGTGCATGGTAAGCCAGCGGGTCACAGCAGTAACACCTGCATTCCTTGAGGCATCAAGTTTAAGATCTGTATAGCCAGTTCCTCATCAGTAACTATAAACCTAATAATTACAGGTAAGGGTCCTTCATTGGTCAATACTCATTCATCCAGGATCGCTGTGGGGGGGCACCAATCCCCAGTAGGGCACAGGGCACAAAGCAGGGGACATACAGAACTACTGTCATGCTCTGAAAACACGTCATAAACATGCGGCATGCACCGTCCCTTGGGTTTCCCTCTAAAATGCATGGCGAGGTATTAAAATGACCGATTCTGCTGCAGCCTGGTGGAACAAGGTGACCAAGCGTAGCCAGTACATGCACATACGCAATTTTTTTTATGCAAGCTCGGTCCCGTCAGTACCTGGACGTTGCCGTGGGCCCTGGTGATGATGTCGATGCTCTCCCCGGTCTGCTTGTACTCCAGGATGCAGGCGTTGTACTTGGCCGTCAGGATGAACAGCAGGTCCTTACTCTCACCCTGCACACACAGTCATTGCCCTCAGAGTCCTGACAGTGTGCTAAAGAGGAGCAACGCCACGGTACCAGCTGAGAACCTTCTCGACGGCCAGCTTGGAGGTTCTCCTGCTTGCCCTCCCAGCCAGCTCCACACCTCACCTTTGGCCTGAAGAGCTCCATGACGGCAATCTTGCCATACATGCCCACTTCCTTTACGGGCCTCAGTCCCTCCGCTGTCACCACATAGATCTCCAGGCGTGTGTTCTTGGCAATCAGCAAATTCAAATCCTCGGCGGACGTGAAATGCCCTGGAGGGAGGGGACAGGGATCACATGCCTTTAACGAAAAGTACCGATTCCATCATGTATAAAACTGCTGCAACAATCGTTTTTCATGGTACAAATTCTACTGGGTGCACTTCCGGTCCACTCTGACCACTGAGGCCAATGCACATGACTATGCCTAAATGCTGCCTTGCACATGAAGACAACTAGTCCAGAAGTATCAGACCTTTCACCATTGTGCTTAATTGATAAACAGCATGGCTGGACTGGCATATGGAAATATTTTGGCTTTATGAAAATGAAAGACTGAATGCAAGTTGTGTTACCGCACAATACTGACTGAGGCCAAACATGGCTGAAGGACAGATATGATGTCTATTTTTAATATGGGTTAAAACTTTCATGTAGCCAGTTAAACACGTGGGTTGTCTATGACTAGATATGATCTTGTAAGGTCCTACTGATTATTGTTTATCATTCGGATTGAAAGCTCTAGTCATGCAGTTGTTAGAAGAGTTTGTGTTTTGAGATACAAGATAGTATAAGTAATGTATGTCTATTATGCATTATAATAATAAAGTAACATCTCATTTTTAATAGTGTTTATTAAGTACTTGTAAATATCTCTGAATGTGATTACAGTGACACGTGCAATGCAAAGTTTACAAAAGTTGAAAATTTTCTTACTGAGACATAATAAATTGTGTTGAGTATAGACATATTAGAAAATGGTATCCGATTTCAATACTTTTCTTGGTATTTTAGCGAAGTTTGAAATTCAGTATTGTGACAATACTAAGCTACCAGGCTGATTTTTGGAATCTGACGACTGCTTGATGCCAAGCTATTAGGGATGTGCAACTCCGTCACTGAGGCCAATGTGAAACAGATCGAGATACACTGCCAACAATCTGATACATTGAAGTTACATATGAAGCAACTACTAATGCGAAATGATACGATTCACCCCAATGCAATGCAATTCATACAATTCAACACGATGTGATTCAATGCAATAAGATGTGATGCAAAAGAATATGATGCAATACAATTCAATATGGTACAGTTTGATTCTTAAGTACATTAAATTAACCAAAAAAGTGCCTTTTACTTCACATGTGTCTTGTACTGCAATTCAACAAGCATTATATATTAATAAATCAGATTTTATCATTTTTTCTTAAATTAGGGCAATCACATTTTGAACTTTTATGCCAGTGCACCGATTCAAATCATTGAATCTTACCGTCCCTACATCAATGCGACCTGCTAATCCAAGTCTAAGTCCTACACAACTGGTACGTGTCATATTTAAAAATGCAATAATTATAAACTGAAATACACAGTAATTTCAAAGCAACTGCCTATTTTGCAAAACTGCATTTGAAATTGCCAGCAGATACCCATTCTCTGTTGAAACCAGTGCAACATCTTGCATTAGTTAACGTGATGGCAAATTAACTGTATTAAATGGGTTTCAGATTCAACTTCAGAATTGTGCCAAAAATAAAATGGGACAGAATGCAGTGGCTAGAAAATCTGACTTGCAATCCATTAGCTTCTAGTTCAAGTCCCAGGCGGCACTTAACCCAATTAATCAAAAAGAAAAAAAAACTAGCTCTTAAAAAGGAATAAAAACTGCAAGCATCATCAGTAGGATTCCCAGACTTTTTCTAACCACTGTTCTTCATGTGAACCGCTTCGTCTCAGTGTGATTGCGAGGATAATCAATGACACCGAACACTCTCTTATCGAGTTTAAACTTACCAGTTCTGGTTATGTATGCATAGGGCTTTTGAACGTCACTCTTCAATATTACACACATTGACGTGTTTGTAAAAGCCTGTCAATTTAAGTGACCAGAAATAAACTCCTAAATAAAACGTAGTCTGCATGAGGTGGCAAAGACAAAGTTACCACCACGTTGTGCATGTGCTAAAACGCAAGCAAAATGAAAATAAACGGCGAACGCAGCTTGCTGTCTCACCACCAGTTAAGTAACTGAATGTGCGCCATATGCAAAAGCACGACATCGCGGATAATAAACAAATAAATAAATTTTTAAAACACAGCAACCGCTTGTCAGCGATTCTCCCGAAGCACCATCTTTAATAAGTGCGCTCAATAACGTAAAAAAAACAAAGCTGCTGGTATCAATTCCATGTAAAACAACGCAAGGCCCTTGCACAGCCTGAAATAACCCGCGCAGTGCTCTTGAGGAAACGGGATCTGCCTAGCTAGTCACCCCAAATCTCAACGTGACGTCTCCTTAACAAAACAAACGAATTACCAGTAATGCAGGCATTCACGGCCGTGGGTTTCTGTGCAGTAACCACGTAGTTATAAGACATGGTGTTTAGAGACAAAGCAAAGACCAGTTAAGGGGTGAATCTTGTTCAGCCTTCAGCAAGTCCAACCATCGAAATATACAACACACAAGAGCATCGTAATAGGTTTCATATAACGCTGCAATACTCTTTGACGCCCCCTTCCGCTTGGAGGTCCAACTGCTACATGAGAGTTTTAAATTTGTAAATGGGCAATATATTCTGTGGATAAATGTTCAAATTCAGCCGCATTTTCTGAAAAAGGCTAAAACAAATCTGAATCATCTAAATTATCAGGCTCTAACATATAATGAATATGTGAAAATGAACATTGGGATAACCTTTTTTTTATAGTTTTTTTTTCCTGAAAGAGAATCAGAAAATCTTACCGGACCACAGACTTCCAGTCTTTTTCTTAAAGGATGAGCGTGTCTTTGCAGACTGGAATGCGGCAGAGATAGGTGTGATGGAGGCTCGACCTTAAGTCTGTTACTAGTAAGATGCTCGGGATGGCTGTTTGCTTAGACATGGGAAATTGCCTGGAAATCAATATAGCTCCTTTGTATGGTTTGTGAGTATTATATCAAGTAAAGACATAAATAGCTTTAAAAAATATGTAACCCAGAGTAAAACATCTAAATAACGTTTGGGTCGATCAGTTTTTGAAGTAGCAGCATGAACAGATTTTCTGGGATAGAACTGAAGGTTGCTGTTAGGATTTTGTGACATTGATTAGATAAAAGATATAAATCTATTATATATTCAGTTTATTATTCTGTGTGACTCTTGGGTCACTTTATTAAGGACAATTATTTGCATACTTTATTTACATACATTGTTGCCAGTCAGCACAGTTATTGCATTTACACAGCATACTTGACAATCTTCTAGGGCAGGATGAAACAGCTTTAAATTTACTAAAGCATCATTAGTGTTGCATTCTTCAATAATCTAGCTTATTGCCTAATTGTGGTCATTACAATATATCACATACTTTTAATGCTTACAATTCAATATATAATTATTGCATTATTTATTGTGGCAGCAAACTAACTAGCTAGTTTATCGACAGTAGTAAAGAGAGTTGGGTAAAGAGAGAAACTTATATCCTGGTTTTGAACTGAAATAGATACAGCAATGTCACCAACATACAACCAGAATGAAGGTAATTTAAAACTAATTCAAGTGCTGACACACAAAATAGGATTTTTATACCTTAAGTCAGTAATGACTCCCACAGTACGCCTTCACAAAGCCTTGGGTTGAGTGTGTTTCTCTATTTAGTAATTTTCCAGAAGGAAATGGTCTATTACTGATCAAATTCTTAGGACAAGCAGTATTTAAAATCACATGTTTAAAGTGTAGTATTGTGTAAAATTTAAGAGCATTCCCTCAAAGAAAAGAAGTATTTCTTTAATATTTCTTTAATAGATTAATAGATGTTGTTTGGATTCAGTCTAAACAAGATTATTTATCATTTGCACTTCAGCTGTTTTGTGTACAAGTTGTTTAAATATTACTATGCTGCGTGGCCTAGTTATGCATGTTTCAACTCATGTGCAGAAATTACTTGTTACTGACCAGAAGGGGTCAGTATTCAACACTCAGCCAATCCAATCACTCTGCATGTTTGGACCATAGATTAAAATAATTTGACCAAGAATTATAAACCAGGTACCTAACTGAGACAGCAGTATTCTGAAGAAAATATAAATATATGTATTTTGAAAACAACATGAATAA
This sequence comes from Stomatorhinus ivindoensis, assembly GCA_019775895.2. Classification (NCBI taxonomy): domain Eukaryota; kingdom Metazoa; phylum Chordata; class Actinopteri; order Osteoglossiformes; family Mormyridae; genus Stomatorhinus; species Stomatorhinus ivindoensis. Next base: position 13,622,874 of record JABFEB020000008.1, on the reverse strand, counting down.
GTGGCAAACAGGAATTGTGTGTGACTCAGCAGGTTATGCGTCTGTGCCTATAATCGGAAAGTCGCCTGTAGGAGTCCACTGTTGGCTATACAGTCACATCTGTATGAGCCCCTTAACCCCCAGCTCCATGGGGGGCACTGCAGGTGGCTGCCATGCCTGCTCTCATCTGCATATGTCTCATGGAGAGCAAGACTGGGTAGACAAAATAGAATCTCCCCATCAGCATCACCAGATTGTCATTACTAAAAAGAATATGTTGCATGGGAACTCTAATCTTCAGTTTAAAATTTCTACAGAGACAGTAACACAGAAAAGCCAAATAGCTGTAGGAGTTGTGACAGGCTTTGAATTATTCATTTTTTAATCATCTGAGATCTGTTGAATATGTGACAGCAGGCTAGGCCGCTATATTTCCTCTTCCCGTCCAGCTGTTACAGTACCTGAAAGCTGGACAGCTCCCCCTGCTGGCAAATTGCAGACATTCACACTATTTATTTATAAAGGGTCAGCCATCTGTTTATGTCTCCTTTAGGAATGTAGGGATACATTTAATTCATGAAAATTCTGCAGTTCCACCCAAGATTTTTTTTTTTTGTGGGACAATAAGAAATAATAAATTATTTGGTGACTCAGGTATACTAATACACCTCAGTGATATCCAGACTTGCTACTTTTTCTTGCAATTTTATAGTTATAAAATTTGCAAAGGACATTCAGAACAATCCTTTGCAAGGAAATATTTACACTATTTTGTGCACGCTTTGAGTCAGTTAATCAGAATCAGAACTCTCTCTCTGTCTCTCTCTCTGCGGTGTGTGTGTGTGTGTGTGTGTGTGGGGGGGGGGGGACTACCTATCCTGCAGGTCTCTGTAACGCAGGTGCAGCCCTCTGAGGTGAGCATCTGAGCCAATAGTGGAATCCAGAGCATCACAGCTTTTGTCTGTCAGTTTACACCAAACTAACCTAAGTTAAAAAATGTATAAACAAATTTATTTAATAATAATTCTTTATAGTTTGCATGTTCTGAAACAGTCCAAAAGACAGGACCCCAAATGGACCGGAGACTCTAAACTGCCATAGTGTTTGTGGTGTCTGTGTGTGCACTGTGATTGACTAACATCCCATCATGCATGTTTCCTGTGCAAATGTCTGTGATGCAATTAGAAGATGAATGGATGGATACAAATACTAAAAAAGTAATAAGATAAACATTTGTATTACACAACTTCCCACGACAGGTGTTTTGTCAATGGTTTAAGAAACCACAAATAATTACATTTATTAATGAAAACAATTTTATAGGTGACATTAGAAACAATAAAGATATGACAGATGTACTGACCTCAAAGTCTCCAGTTTACAGTAGGGATTCCCCAACACTGCAGAGAACAGCTTCAATCCTGAATCTTTAAGGACATTATCACTCAGGTCCCTCAGCAGCGAGCAGGCAGAGCTGATAGTTGGGGCCAGCACCTTACAGCTGTTATTTTTGAGTCTATACTGATTCAGTCTGAAAAAAGATGTTTTATTAATATGTATGAATGCGGTCTTGTTACCCATGAAAATACTCCTTTCAAGTGGCAGATGCACTCATTACTTAATTAATGGAGTAATCCTCTAAGATGCCTGTCACAGCCAACAAGGTTATTTCACCAAAATGTTAAATTATACACATTTTGACTGACTGTCACCACAGAACACAACACTGCAATGGAGATTTTGATCATCAGCAGGAGATGTGAAAGTGCCAACTCTGCTCTTGTGTATTTTGTCAGGTCAAACACATCCTGTATCATCTGTGTTCCGCCTGATTGTCTTCTTGATACGTTTAAGAGTTTCTTTTACGCTCTCTGCTGGGATAAACTAGCTCTCTGTCTGTCTCAGTAGACTTCATAGGAGACTTTGATTGGAGTCTAGAGAGATGCCAAAAAGAAAATGGAGGAAAAGATCCAGGTGTCGGTTTTGACTCCATAAAGCCCTTTTTACTGCACTTTGGAGGAACGGACTCACTGATGGCTCTGCAGCTTGCGTCCTGTTGAGATTCCTCCTGCCCGCTTTGTTACTCATGAAATACAAACGCAGCCGCCAGAAAGTCCTGCACAGTCAGATGAACAAAGCTGTCTATTCTCCTCTGAGATACAGAATCTTCCTCTTTAAAGATTTGTGTGAACATCTGAGTACCCTGAACCATCACTGACTTTAATGTCATATTCTTTCAAGTCTTCCTCATAAAATATCTAATGCTCCTTTTGCAGCTTCTGAAATGCCAATTCACTGATCATCAGAATGACTTTTTTTTTGTCAAATTCTGAAAGCTCTCGTGGGTTTGCTTCCTTGGACCCATTAATACTGTAATTTCTTTATGATACGCTGCATGAGTAGGAAGTTGAAAGATGAAATTGACATTTTTGTCATGGACACTTTTAGAAAAGAACATATTCCGTCTTCGCAGTATCGTAAACCAGTCCAAGGCTACATGGTCCTTGCCGTGCAGTTGTACAACCCCTTAAACGGTGGTGTGATGTTCGCAGCGGAACCAGACATTGATGCGAACAGTTGTACTTTGCTGCTTATTTTCATACATCTTGTTATGCTTTCTACAGTTATATTTGGCTGTTTTCCAAGCACTGGTATGATAACATGCCACTCAATGAAGAAAAAGATATGAACTGGCTTGTAGTTATGAATAATCTGCCTGCTTGGTCATTGTGTCTACAATTAGGAATGATCATGTTAGATTTTCATGGAGTTAGTGGGTTTGCTGATATACAGAGACCTGGTACAAAAGTTTCCTCCTGATCCTTTCGACCCAGCTAAGTTTAAGCTGAAAATCCACACTAGAGCAAGAAAATAAATAGCTCTGTGTCAAACAAGGTTTTCAGTTACTTATGACTGACGTCTGTTGAACCTTCGTTATTTAACGCGTTTGTGGTGTTGTCCTTGGGGGTCTCATTATGCCTTACAGTTTTGTTTACGTAAGCCTCAAAAGACTTAATCATGTTCAGTCTGGAAATGGAAATTATTTAATTATATCTTTGGGGTTGCCAACTTTGATCAGCTGGCTGAAATTTTGAATTCCAGACACGTCTGCACACGCATTTACATATATGTAACAGTTTCATTACCTTGTAAATAGTCTGTAAACTGCCCCGACGCTTTTGATGTAGTAAATTTTAGGTTTATAATGGAACAATATAGATTTGAAATACAATGACCCACCAAGGAACTGAACCGAGACAAGAACCTAAATACACAAACTAATCGGGTAACACAGGAGGAATGAGACATGAAACAATTAACCAATCAGGGAGGGTGCAGTGCGACGAGAAATCAGGTAACACACAAGGACTGGCGCAAGAAAACAGGCAACAGGTGAAACTAATAATTAAATCAAGGAACTGGGAGATCAGACATGGAAACGAAGAAACTGACAGAGAAACAAGGAAACAGAATCTAACACTGAGGAATAACAAAGACAGGTAAAACACAACTATGGGCACAAAGCGGAAAACCAAATACGTCACAAAACACAGGAACTAAAAAACTGATACAAATGAAACACTAGGGAACAAAATGTAGAAAAACACACTCCAGAGACGTTTACAGGAAGCCACACACTCAGCTCATGGAGAGATGGGGAAACACACTAAAGACTGACAACGGGGAGCACAGAATGGCCAGTGACACCTGGGTGCTGACCCTGACAGAACTTGCAACCCAGCAGTCTCATTATGATTGATTTAAATATATGATATACTGCACATATAAATGTTTTCAATATATCTGAGCATAAATGAAATCCAAGACAAAAAAAAAATCACACGATTGGCAACGATATTTTTCCAGTTTACACAAACTGCAGATGACGATTCAGTAATATAATGTACAAGGGATCAAATGACACAACACAGGACTTGAGACGGGATGACTGAAAAAATGGCACTGATATGAAATTTATATTTTCAAAATTGCTTCCTACATCGGCACAATTGCCTGGCATCTCCAGGATGTCTTTGTGTGTGAGTAGAGATTTGTTATTTTATTTCCTTGTCACAAGTGTTTCCATAGAAAACATCCCAAAGACGTGGGGTTTGGCAAATCGATGTCTCTGAATACACCACATTGTGTGTGTGACTTGAGTTATGCAGTGACATGACTTCCCCTCCTGGATGTTTCCCCCACTCCCTGTACTGGATATAAGACCATAAGCTGGAATCTTTCCCTGTACCCCCTCACTGGGAAGCAAGGAAGGAGTGCCAACCTATCCCAGGGTATCCACAACCACACCTACAGGCAATTTGGTAAGATATTAAATGAAATATACATATTATTTTAAGTAATATGATTTCAATTTTGCATAATTATATCATGCCTGAGAATTTCTTTTAGTTTTACTCTAGTTCACTTAACTGAACTTGTAGTTCATGCAGCTATTTCAGTCTAGAATAAATTTTGCAGAACCAATTTAGAACCTGACAGCAAATCATAATTAACAGTTTATGTTTAATTTTCGCCCAAATATAGCCTACTCCAATTTCATAGCACCACCTAGTGGACAAATAGGCTTACGCACAGTATTATTATAGTCAGCGTTAGTTTCAAATGTTATCTAACGAGTCACAGTTTCTGAATTTATCTCAATATCTCGACAAAAGATATTTTTATTATGTACACTGTACCTGAAAATATGTTAAATAAGTGAAATGATGAGATGTTTATTAGTTGTTTTATTGACTTTCAAATCTGAAAGTCCTTTCAGATTCAAATCTGTACACTATAAAAAAATTTGTCGGTATTTAGTGCGATTTAGATTGTTAGCATTCAAGCGTGTTTGTCGATGAATAATTTGGTCGTTATTATTGCTTACCTACTTCTTTTGAATTGGCCATCAAATAAAGTATTTTTGAATGCAATTGAATTGAATGTTTAACAAATCGAATCAATGATGTTAACATTATTAGATATAACACTACATAATAGTTGCATAATAGCAGGGGGCGAATCATTTCGTCAACAAATGATTACACTACAAGTTTATAAATCATACTTTTAATCACAATAATACCAGCTGTACCTTATGTGTTTATAAAATGTCTGAGTATTGGTATTTACGTGGAGAAGATACCTAGGTTCGGAGATTAGCGTCGGATATATTTTTGAAGCGGAACTCTCTCGCTATTCGCCAAACACTGGTCCGGAACAATAACAGCCGAACACCGTCTTCTGCAATTTCCGGTGTTTAGGTAACTTGCCTGAGAGGTACAAGTACAAATGTTACGAGGTATAACTCGGTGTCGGTTAGATATACAGTTTACGTACGCGTTCTACACTAGATGCACCATAGAAATAATTCAACTGTACATTTAACTGTAAAGTTGTTTTTGTAACTAGATAACACATCAGTGATGACACCTGAATCTCTCCTGTACTTTGTATAACTGTCTTGTAGACTGTTCATTGTCGTGCATACAGCACAGTGTCTATTCTGGTGACTGGTTCAGTAATTTGATGATTTATGATATTGTCCCTTTAGCGACATGGAAGTTGAAAGTTTTGTCTCCAAATCCCTGGAGCTGCTACGGGAAGAAAGAGAGGCTGAATTGGCAGAGACTCGGTACTGTGCAGTTCTCCCGTGTCGTTTAAATGAAATGTATCAGAATAAAGCAATTTAATGCATGTGGAAACTTATGTATTCTGGCGCGAATTAGTGTTGTTACCACTCGTATAGCCAAATTCAATGCTTGTATATGGTAAATGGTATTAAATATATCCCAGCACAGACGTTATATCACTGTAAGTGTAATAAGTATAGTACTCGTATGTTTTACCCGTAAGACTCACGTTTTTTTTCTTTGCTGCTATCACGACTGTGGGATGAACATCTCACGGATTGTGATGCGGTTAAACCACGCAAAATATTTTAATTCAGAAATAATCTGGTATGGAGGCTTATCTCAGTACAGATTAAAATTTATATACCACCATCTTTATCCTCCCTGTATTCATTTACTGGTTACGAACGAGTACCCCGGTGGGTCTCTGCTGCGACGTGAGGTAGTAATGTTTTGCGGCACCGTTGTCATTTGCGCCTAAGATGGCAGAGACAAGTCGTACAAACTTCCCCGGTATTTGTCTTTTACAGTTTACAGATCAGTAGAGCTTTCAGTATGATTGTATCGAGAAATCAAAACCATGCGAAAGTTATGCGTTTTGTCGGCAAATCTGTTTAACTTAAAGTGTCCTTTTGTAGTAGCACCTTAATAATAATAAAAGCGAAGATTTGAGCATGAAGAGTCTTTTTATGGCTCACCAGTTTTCACCTAAATGTACAAGCTTTCTATCATCTGACTCCTTCTTTTCATTGCAGTTAAGTAGCTAGTTGTTTATGCTCGTGACAGCTCTTGCAATAATTGACTTTAACTTGTGTAATTATTTCTGAAGGTCATTGCAGGAGAATGCCTCTCTTAAAGACTTACAACGCAAAGGCATTTGTCTACTGAAGCTGCATGTAGCCAGTGAAAGGACCAGCTTGTACGGGCGCCTCCTTGTGGTGTTTGAACCGCGAAAGCACGTGACCAGTTCCACCTTGCCGAGTAACAGCTTCAGCCCTGGTAAAATCAGATTACATGAAAGCACATGATGCATATAAATGCTAGAACTATATGATATAAAGTTCTGGGAACAAGCTGGCTATCTTGCTCTTACGTTTTGATCCAGCTCACTCCAAACTACACTACCAGACAAAAGTTTCATTGTTCATTGCTAACAAATAAATTTGCAGTATGTTCACCATCAGAGTACCTTTATTAGCAAGAAAATATCTCTGATTCATTCAAGTAATCTCTGCTGGCAGTTATAACAGCAGAGAAAATGTATGGCATTGTTTCTACAAGGGACATTAAATACTGCTCTGTTTCATGGGATGAAGCAGTTAACTAGTGCATTTAAAGTCAAAGGACAGCCTTGACTCTGCCATCACCACACAACCAGTTAACAGGATGTCAGACATGCACTGTTACATACTCCTGACATATTATGAAGGAAACTTTGTTTTATTTGACTTATATTTTCATCTATAGTTTGCTCAACTTCCCAATGCTTAACAAGAATAAAAAATCTGCAGTTTATGAAATAAACCTGTGGTGTGCAAAGACTTTTGAACAGTAGTGTAGCTTCATTTGATTTAGGTTATGGGATTGTAGGGACCACATCACTCTCACTGGACTCTTTCCTTATTCACAAGATAATCTTACTCCATAACCTCAAAGTGTGTTTTGCGTTATCTTGTTTTCAGTCTGTGTCCAGACTTTTGACTGGTGCTGTATTTTCATCTGCATTTGCCTTGTTAATGTTAACATTAGCCAGACAAACTTTAAGGATTGTGTTTTTAATTGTTGCATTTTTAATTTACACTATTATTTTTTTATCAGTATGTAATTATGAAATACCGAGTATAATTGAAATAATTTCAGTGTCTTCATAGTGCCTCTTTCAATCTTTTCATTAGGAGACATTGTGGGTGTGTACGACACGGCTGGAATCAATGTGTCCTCGCAGCTGGGCACGGGAGTGGTGACGCGTGTGACCCAGGCGGCTGTGTCCGTGGCGTTTGACGAGTCTCACGATGGCCTTGGTTTGGATGGGGAAGCCCTTTACAATCTCCTGAAACTAGCCAATGACGTTACCTACAAGCGCCTCAAAAAGTGCGTTGCTTCTCTGTGCACAGATTTTACTCAGGGGGTCGTGAGCTTATTGATGCAAGTAAATACTGAAAATGAGGCTCTTGATCTATCATCTTCTGTAACAGTATTTAGGCAGTTTTTTTCTCTTTGTGGAAAGTCTATGAGTAGCACTGTCTCACCAGTCATTAGCCTTGCATGTCCTGCATTGATGATTTCTAATACAGTTTCTTGCTTTACCTATAGTGCTCTGACTGCCCTCAATAACTACCGTGGTGGTGTCGCTTCCAGTCTTATAAATGTATTTTTTGGCTCTTCTCAACCAGGCACCCCTCTACAGTCAAGTAAGATTTCCTTTCTTAATTTATGTTTTCATTTGCGATTTTATTGTTATTGAAATATCTCTGTAGCATTGGTGCTGAAACTATGATCAACTTGATTTTTTCCCCTAAATATTGTGCTAAGTAAATAGATGAATATCAGTTGTTTTGGGGAGAAAGGTGTCTTGTAAAAGCATGATTATATTTATGTGTATATTATATATAGGTCATTCCATTTTAATTCAATAAATGACCTTTGAATCCCTTTTGATTTTGATGAAATTTGGCATGTAAATTACACCTACCTGCCAGAGCACAGAATTGTTTTTTGAGCTTTCCAACAAGCCTTTCAAGTAGCTGTAATACTAAAAATATAGCTAATAAGAAAACATTCAGAATTCAGGATTATCCTTTTTTACCCACCGTGAAGAAAAGGCAATATATCCTAAAGGCATTTCTTAATAAACAAAGTCAGTATTCAGTTCTTATCCATTAGGCATTCTAGCAGTGGGATTATTTTGCATGTGCTTATGGGTTCTGTTTTCTGATTGGCTTCCTTTTTTATTTCCAGGTGATGTGGAGTTCTTCAACCCTGATTTGGACGAGTCCCAGAGGGAAGCTGTGTCCTTTGCTCTGTCCCAGCGGGAAGTTGCCATCATCCACGGGCCCCCTGGAACAGGGAAGACCACCACCGTGGTGGAGATTATCCTGCAAGCTGTTCGACGTGGGCTGAAGGTGAACAGGAAATTTGTCTCCATGGGAATGTGACTCCTTTTTGCTGTTGCTTTATTTAAATGAAAAAAAAGAAGTTGGTTAGCCAACCTACAGCAGTTACCATGGTTTTAAGGAAGTAAGATACATTGTCATTTTGTCAAAATTGCTTAGTTGACTGTTGTGATGCTAATGCGTAACGCTACACCAATTCTCTAGCGTTTGTTCAAAGCTAACAATGCTAATTAACTACTGTAATGTTTGTGGCTAACGCAGGTTTAGCTATCTTTGACTACATTTGTTCAGCGCTAATCCTGGGCTTTCCCACAGGTCCTCTGCTGTGCTCCATCTAACGTGGCTGTTGACAACCTGCTGGAGAGGCTGGTCAGGGGCAAGGCCCGGGTGCTGCGTCTGGGGCACCCCGCACGCCTGCTGCCGACGGCACATAAGCACTCCCTGGAGGCTGCGCTGGCCCACGGCGACGGCGCCTCCATCGTCACCGACATCCGCAGCGACATCGACAAGGCCTTGGTATGTGCGACGCCCCGTCGGACTCCCTGGAAGCTGTAGACAACAAGCCACATGTTAGTGTTCTTCATGTTCATTGGCTGCTGTAGACAACAAGCCACATGTTAGTGTTCTTCATGTTCATTGGCTGCTGTAGACAACAAGCCACAT
>JABFEB020000008.1:13596869-13613102 GCA_019775895.2 Stomatorhinus ivindoensis | reverse complement strand
CCCGGAGTCTGAATGAAGCCAGTTGGCCCATTTCCCTAAAGGACTTGGTCCTGCAGACCCTCTCGGTGGAGTCTGGGCGTCAGCGTTCCTGCCTGAGGTCTGTCAGCAGGTTGTCACACTCTGTCAGCCCAGTCAGTGGCCTGCAGGGAAACGCCTTGTGAGTTCAGCATCAAATTCGGCCCATAACGTTTCTGCCTGCGGTGGAGAGGGCACAATGTGTCCATCTCATCTGTGTGCTTTTTGAACTGAAAAAGGCAACAGGCACATTATTAAAAAAAAAAAAGCGTTAAAAAACTCCCTAAGGCTGTGTTATGTTTCTGTGTTTTCAACCGTTATACACAAAGTTACAAACATAGCTTCTACAAAGAGTGGGGATCTTTGGTACTGACAGAAAATTCATTATAGTTACATTTTGTGTTTGGTTTAGTTTGGCCTGCCTTTGTTGCTATTATTTTGTGTTTGGTTTAGTTTGGCCTGCCTTTGTTGCTTTTATTTGGATGCTTTTATTGAGTTTTAGTCGCATCAGGTCCCAGTTTATTCACTTCTGTCTGAAACCCGATGGGAAGTGACAGGAGTCGTCGCGGCAGAGCTGTACAGTGTTAAACTCTGAGTAAACAAGCTCTCTTTCCCACCACTGTGACTCACTACATGTGTTACTTGCAAAATGGACCCTGGGAGATTTTATTTTGGGAAAATTATATCTTTTTATTGCCTGAACATTTATCCAGTGAGAACATAGAATTATGACATTGCATCATTGAGCACAGACAGAGTTTTGCAGTCCAGACGTCAAGGCTTTACGGGGCGTTCTGGCAAGTTTAAAATATCCCAGCCGCACAGAAAGTGGCTTCAGCCATTAGCATGGTTAATAAACATAGAACATACACAGTACGTTAGCCCAGGATTGCGGCTTTGTTGACATTCATCTGTCTGCTTGACGGGGAAGGTATGGTTGATTGGGTTACCTTTGATTGGAAAAATAAAATAAATAAATAAATAATGATTTTGAAACTGTGGCATTTTTTGGGGGGGGGGGGGGGTGGAGCTTGGAGGCCTCAACAGGCACATCTCCCTTCTGCTAAGACTGGGATATGAACTGAAACTATCGAGCCACACAGTCCCCCCCCCATAGCTCCCTTGTAATCATCCCCCAGGCATGTGAAATGTGACGGTACCAAACACTGAACCTCCGCGATCGTCGGCCCAGTCTGAGAATTTGTTTAACTTTTGGACACATTCGGACAAATTTAGGACTTTAATTTGTGGCCTGACACTGTTTCTGTAATGTGGGGGTGTGAGATGCCAGCCTGGGTGTTATGCCAAGAAGGCTGCGATTAGTCGCATAATTCAGCACGCTATAATTTGCATCTTGCAGCGGGTGCAGGCAGAGAGCAGTGCAGACGTCGCCTCCGCATAGTTGCTCCTCCATATCAGGTTTTTGCACTTTCACCTTGCAGATGTGGCTGATGGGACAACGTTGTCCCAACCCTGCCACAAACACCAAAGCTGTCGTTGTTTCCTTATTTGTCTATTCTGCTCTGTTTCTTTTTCTATCTTGATGAAGGCGAAGATGAAGAGGGTGCGTGACAAAGGCGAGCGGAGCCAGCTTCGGGCGGAGGTGCGGGAGCTGCGGAGGGAGCTGGCTGGCAGGGAGGAGGCAGCCATGAAACAGGCTCTCAGGAGTGCAGATGTGATGCTGGCCACCAACACGGGTGAGCTGCAGATGCACTAGAGACCCCATCTCGCATTCACGCTCTCCTACATGGCAGGTCATGCACTTGGATATTAGAAGAAACCACCTTCTTTAACCTTTTGGTATAGATCCTTAATGACTGCGCCCCCTACTGACCTGTCCCTGTAAAATCACTTTCTTGCAGAATCTGGTTTATTTTTAAGTGTGACAGCATTTCTAAACTGACAGAATGAGCACTGTAGTTGCAGATGGCAGTTCTGTGTTAGTCAGGCCCAAGGTCACATGTCCTGCTTTGTCACACGGTGATGACATGGTGACATAAATGCCGTCCCGCCCTCGCCAGGGGCCAGTGACGACGGTCCACTGAAGGTCCTGCCCGCTGAACACTTTGACCTGCTGGTGATCGACGAATGCGGCCAGGCACTGGAGAGCAGCTGCTGGATCCCGCTGCTCAGGGCGCGCCGCTGCGTCCTGGCCGGAGATCACCAGCAGCTGCCGCCTGTGGTCAAGTCACCCGCGTAAGGCCGTGCCGCCAGTCCCCAAGCTGTCCTTGCACCTCCGGGGTCAGTCATCTGCCCTCGCAAAGACAGCTTGATGCGTTGATTCTGTCTAAACAACAATCATATCGGTGACCCCTTGACCCACAGAGATCTGTGGATAGATTTGTAAGGAGGCTGAATAGTAAAGATAGTACTTGGGTGGAGTTTGACGTAGGCGAGGTGTGTAGATCTGCAGGCTTGGCCTTTGTGCCTGTGATCGGAAGATCGATGGTTCAAATCCCAAGGTCAGCAGAGTGGTGTCACCGTTGGCCCCTTAAGGAAGGTCTTCAACCCCAGTTGCTCTGGGGACTGGCTGACCCCGTTTTCATAATTGTACATTGCTTGGGATAGGAGCTAAATATGTAAATGTACTGTATGTGTAAGTAGGTTGACCCGTGCATGCCCCGTCTCCCTCAGGGCGGCCTCCAAGGGGCTGGGTCTGAGCCTCATGGAGAGGCTGATCCAGGCGCTGGGCGGCGGTGTGGTGCGAATGCTGACCATGCAGTACCGCATGAACGCCGGCATCATGCGCTGGGCCTCCGAGCAGATGTACCAGGGCAGGCTGTCCGCTCACGGCTCCGTGGAGGGGCACCTGCTGAGGTGGGCGTGGCCCGGGGGCTACGGGTCATCTTGCAGGCCCGGACCTGGACCTCGTTACTATGGAGGCAAACGTTCATTTGGAATGACCAGTATTTCATGAATTATTAATAATGTATTACTGATTCGTCCCATAGATTAATGCAGCTTGATGGAAACTCAATCAATGAATGCCTTCTGCTAATATCCAGAACATAATCATTCACTTCCTAGTTAAAATAATGCCAGAACAGATGAGTCTGGTCTGTTTTAATAGCAGGCTGGATTGGAATGCACTAGGCTCACTGCAATGTGGCGGCTGCGTTTGGGCCAGAAGATGGGTTTGGTCTGACCATCGCTAGGCAACTTCAGGCCTGTTTGGTTCTCATGCTGTGTCAAGCGCGTCTCCTCTTGCTTCCCAGAGATCTGGCAGGAGTGTCCAGCGTGGAGGAGACGGACACTGCCCTCTTTCTGATCGACACGGCAGGCTGTGGCCTCTGCGAGATGGAGGCCGCAGATGAGCAGTCCCGAGGCAATGAAGGTGACCAGCCATGTCCAGGCCCCCTGGTGGTTGAAAAGTGAAACTGTCAGGTCGACGTTACTCTCTCTGATGTGCAGGCTAATGTCATTGTAATATCAGTGATGTCTCATTGACATGTCAGAAATCAGGTGTGGGTGGGATTGATGAACCCAGTTTTAACCAGATTATTCACCAGTTTATCATAATTTGTGTAACGTAAAAAGGCTTTCAATGACTTGTACTGCCACACACAGGAAGACTCTAGCTCCATCTCTGGCAATGACCACATACTGCACATTTTGAGCTGTACTGTGGGAATGATGAAGCGCTGCTTATGGAGCTCAGTTGCTGTTGAGTCATGAGAGAGTTATTTCATTGGCCACAGGCGAAGCAGACGTGGTGGCGATGCACGTGGAAGCATTGACCAAGGCAGGAGTGAAGGCCAGGGACATAGCCGTCATTGCACCCTATAACCTGCAGGTGGAGCACTCAAGCAGACGTGCAGTTTACCGGCAGCACGTTGTGACATTTCTCTTGTTCTCATGTTTTTTTGCACCGAGACATTTTTTTTTTTTCTCCTTAGGTGGAACTTCTTAGGCAGAGACTCTCACAGAAGCATCCTGAGCTGGAGATCAAGTCTGTGGATGGCTTCCAGGGGAGGGAGAAAGAGGCGGTGGTTCTTTCATTGGTCAGATCTAACAGGAAAGGTAGGATAGAATTGTTTCTGGGTTTAGTAGACCTGGGGACTGCCTTCAACAGTCCAATTGAACAAGTATAAATCCAAACTGTTACCCTGGATAAAATGAACAGGACTGGTGTCGGCTTTGATCGTCAGATACATTCTGTGATCCTCTGCAACTTGTTAATTCAACATAATGGACAGATGTGCGATTCTATCTAATACAGTCATTAAGCTAGTGAGCTCTCTCCAGCAATTGTTCATTCTGTTTCTGTTTTTTTGGTCTCTTCAGGAGAAGTGGGTTTCCTGGCTGAGGACAGGAGGATCAACGTGGCGGTGACCCGCGCGCGGCGCCACCTGGCGGTGGTTTGCGACTCGCAGACGGTGCGGCACCATGCCTTCCTGCGCTCGCTTGTGGATTACTTAACGGAGCACGGGGAGGTCCGGACGGCCTTCGAGTACCTGGAGCATGCCGTGCCGCAGAACTACAGCCGGGACCAGGAGACCGGTCAGAATAGGGAGGCCCGGACGCAGGGAAAGAAGAGGGAGACGGAGAGGAGGAAAATGCCTGAGAAGAGGAACCCGGCAGTGGATAAAAGCGACAGGGTCTCCCATCCCACCCTGGAGGGGCAGACAAAGATCCGTGAAGAAGAACTCAAAGAGCAGCTAACGGGGTTCGTGGAGGACCCGGAGAGGAGACGCCTGGACTTCCCCGCATCACTAAGTGCCCGTGATCGCCTGCTGGTGCACCAGATTGCAGAGGAGCTGGGCCTGAACCACAAGAGTACAGGCGCGGGCAGGGAGAGGCGTATCACCGTCGCCCGGGTGACCCACAAGGAGGAGGAGGAGGAGGAGAATGAGGAGGAGGCCCCAGCAGAGGTCACACCCCCAGAAGCACCGCAGGTTGGCCCCGAGGAGCATCTTCAGGAGGAGACCCGGTCAGCCAAGCAGGTAGACCTGAAGACCCTGCACCTGGAGCGCATGAAGCGAGAGCAGGCCAAGAGGGAGGAGAAGGCCAAGCAGCGGAAGGACCCAGAAGTAGCAGCTCAGAGTAAAACCTGTAAGAATGCCAAGCACACAAACAAAGGTGATTTGTTCATCGGGTCGGAGCTGTTCTGGGCTGGAATGGGATCATAAACCGTGCAGTTTCATGGACTTAGAGGTTATGTGGTGTAATGAGCTTGAGGCTAACGATGTTTCTTCCCCCCCCCCCCCAAGGAAAAAGCAGCATTAAAACAGTGGTGCCCCCCGACGAGGAAGACTTTGACGCGCTCATCGACGCTGTGATGAAGGCTGAGAGGGTCTGCAGCTTCGGAAAGTGTAAAGCCGGCGTGCAGGCCCTGGGCCAGCTCTGCCCCTTCTGCAACAGGCGCTACTGCCTGAGTCATCACATCCCAGAGGTAGGGGCCGCGCCCCGGAGCTCGGGGGTCCGTGCTTGTTATGACCCCTGGGCTATAGGTCCCGTGATGGTAAGCAGCAGGACTTCTGTAAGCGACTAGTTTGCAGACACACAGAACTCAGAACTTCAAACTCCTCACAGAGCATGAGCAACCACATTATCAGAACCTGATAACGTAGAAATATGCTAAATACCTCATGCTCAGTCACCTGTTGGTACAACTAGCCGTGCCCGCGAGTCGTCTGGTAGTGAGTGCTTGGATGTTCCTTTTATTTTCAGCAGGTAATGGGCAGACTTGTGGATTATACCCAGTGCGGTAGTGGGTGGTAGAGGTGGGCGATAAATCGATTTTATCGATTAATTCGAATTTACAGTTCAGGACAATGTATTTTTATGAAAATCGATTTTATTACTTATTTTACACGCGAGCGCCAAAAGCGGAACTAATGCGACGCACCGTTCTTCACGGGTACATTAGCGCGGCGCACCCAAACACAGTAGTGGATTCACAAACAACATGGTAATGGTTCAGTTTTGCGCCGTCGGACACAGACCAAACAAGCCCTCCTTGCAAAGTCTGCTTAAAAACTGTTGCAACCAAAAGAAGCAGCACGACAGATTTATTCCAGCACTTAAAGCAGAGGCGCACAGCGGAGTGAGAGAAGTGCAGCTCCCAGCGAAATGAAAATACCCGCAGCACCAGCATAACATCCAAAGTTAAGCAAGGAACCGTCCCTGACATGTTTTTGAACTGTGTGCCGTATGATAAGAATGGGGAACGGTGGAAAGCGATAAATGCTGTCGCGATGTATATTGCAAAAGACATGGTGCCCATACATACTGTGGAAAAGCCGGGATTCATTAACATGCTAAAAGTTTTTACAAGTTTCTAAAAGTGTTTCCAATGGCGTGGTCTGCCATCTCACTTACAAGCATCATTTTTGGCTTGTCAGGTTGCACTTTACCTCTAACTCACAAGTTAAAACGTGTTTTGAACCATTTATTTGTCCTCTGTAGTTTGATTTTCAGTGGGGGGGGAATCGATTTAAAATCGAAAATCAGATTTATTGTGAAAAAAATCTGAGATTTAATTTTTTAGGACATATAGCCCAGCTCTATTGGGTGGGTGGTTTGAGTGATTCCCCCTGTCACACAGGTGCATGGCTGCGGGGGCCAGGCCAAGGCTGAGACCCGGAAGAGAATAAGCAGAGAAGGGGTTCTGTATGCGGGCAGCGGCCCCAAGGACAAATCCATGGACCCCAGCAAAAAGGCCTACCTCCACAGGAAGCTGGACTCCAAGCTGAAAGACCTCGCAAACCAGCGGAAAACCAAGCCAAGCGAAAAGCAACAATGAATTATTTACTCTAAATGATGTGAAATTGTGAAAATAATGATAATGGTGATCAAGTAGGAAAAATCATCTGAAATAAATATATCTACTATACAGACTTGTATAGTATGATGCTGTTTGTCCTCTACCTGCATCTATTGGACACTTTATATACAAATTCTATTCTCTATACATTTACAGTTGTGTCCTTGAATAATTATGTACTAATTGATTTGCAGATTTCAGGCAATACTTTTCCATTTTTGCCAATATTGGCTCTTTGGCTTTTTTTCTGTATTCTTTCTCCGTTGAAGCTGCAAAGGCTCCCTGGATGAAGCGTTCGAGTGGCTGTTACCTCTCTGAGCTGATGGAGTTAGTGTTTCTCGTTCCAAAAGATGCAGTCTTACTCCCCAGCATCAGCAAAATAATTAGCTGAAATATTCTGCAATTATCACAGAATTTGTGTTATGCCAATGACAAAGCGCAGCATAATTTTTGAAGGAGATATTAAGATAAAAATGCATCGTTAAAATGAAGTGAAATGTGGTTGGTATGTAAAGATGAATATTGATGAAGAAGATTCTTAACAGTCATGCACTGTCCTCTTCAATCAATGTGCTCCAGTCTCCAGTGAAAGATCTTAACTTGTGATTTTTCCATGTTCCTGTCCAAATTAGGAATAATTGCTAGTACTTTAAAATATCTGATAGTATTTTTGAAAATCTTTGATCTGCATCTTAGAAGTGATCACTGTATCTCCTTAACATTTGAATTTGGCCTTTGAATTTGCATCCATTCGTTTTCCACTGCCCAGGAAGTTTAGGACATGAACCTGTGTGCAGGTTTGCTCACCATACCTTAAGAAGGACATTGCTGCCTTAGAAAAGGTGCAGCGGAGGGCTATGAGAATGATTCCTGGTCTTAGAGGAATGTCTTATGAGGAGAGGTTAGCTGAGCCAAATCTGTTTAGCCTCAAGCAAAGGAGACTAAGGGGGGACATGATCCAGGTCTATAAGATTCTAACGGGTCTGGATGCTGTTCAGCCAAATGGTTATTTCAATATTAGTTTAAATACTAGAACTCGTGGCCATAATTGAAAATTTGCGGGAGAACATTTTAAAACAAATTTGAGGAAGCACTTCTTTACACAGCATGTAGTTATAGAGTATGGAATAGTCTTCCTGCTAGTGTAAAAGGGTTCCTTTAAATCAGAGCTACATAAGACTTTAACAACTCTGAGCTATTAGTTCGATGGGCCAGATGGCCCCTCTCCTTTGTAAATTTCTTATGTTCACTCTGCACAGGATGCCAGCAATGCCCAACCAGGAGAAGCTCTTAGCACAGCGTTTCCCGGTCCCTGGGGTCTCACAGAGAGCTCACATCTGTGCTCCCTCCCTGTTCCCAATAGTTGGGTGGGAGCAAAAATGTAGAGTGCAGGCAGCTCTTCCATTGTGTTAAAGAAGTGCATTTAGACGTCTTAACCTGGATCCATCGCCACCTTCATCTTGTCAGGATAAACAGCAGCCCAGATGCATCTCGGCAGGGCCCAGTGCTGCACAAATAGCACTGAGAGTTACAGCTGATCAATACCTGCAACTGAGGAAAGATTAATGACAGGGGGTGCTGTCTGTGTATGCCAGGATTCGAACATAGCTTCTGGTGTTCCTGTGTGAAGGGGCAATAGCACAGATTGTGGGTGGAAGTAGGAGTTATCCCTGAGATAAACAAACAAACAAAATAGACCTAATAATACCCAGAGGCCGTGACTAAAGACTGTCTTTTCTTTCTGTATTCCAGAGGATATAAATATATTTTCCGTGCAATTGTTAAATTCTTCACAAAAGCAATTGCCTCCACCAGCTCTACCTGTAGGTGCCCCACTGTATCTAGACATACTATTTTAATTCTCCAGAACTATTTATTGATTTCCTTTTCCATTCCTTGTTGTAGCACTACTTAATGTCACCAATAATAAGAGTGAATCATTGTTTTCTTCAGATATGTCGATGCATTTATGTAATTAGTTGTATTGCTGTATGAATTTCCACTATGCAGGCAGACAGGTGCGTTTCCTTGTGTCAATACCATCTGAATCACGCAGCTAGGTATCCGCAGACACATGATATTCCTAAACTAATAGTACGTCATGCTGCTATTAAAGCAGTGATTACCATCTATTCTGACTGACAGGTAGTGAAAGCAGTGAAAACTGTCTAGTACCATTTTCAAGATATTATGAACCAAACCAGAGATGTATTTGATGGGCCATCAAGTTGACTTCAACTCCCAGTGACTGCTCAGATGTCTCCTCCAGAATGCCATGTTCCCTCAGGGGCCTCCAGCTTCCTTGAGGCATGCGCATTGCTCTGTTGGCTGTTTCCATCCATCTTGCTGTCGGTTATTTCTCCATATTTCACTTTGATTTAATCTGGAAAGTAATTGTGTCCTGGTGGTCCAAGCATTTCTTTTAAAAGTCCATTAATATACTTCTGATCCTGCT
The DNA here is from genome assembly GCA_019775895.2 of Stomatorhinus ivindoensis. NCBI lineage: Eukaryota > Metazoa > Chordata > Actinopteri > Osteoglossiformes > Mormyridae > Stomatorhinus > Stomatorhinus ivindoensis. The sequence goes on along the minus strand of JABFEB020000008.1, from coordinate 13,603,866 downwards.
TCTGCATTGTCTAACTTTCTCCAAGTATAGTTACAGTGTGTAGTTACAGTGACCTCCCTTACCAATATGGACCTACTCAGTCTCTCAATATTTTTATGTAAACACTGCAGAAATTCTTCATTAGTACAATGTGATGCTATAATTCCAACAAAGGCTTTGATCCAACCAAACCATATGTATCTCCTACATAAAAATATGTACATGCCCCCCCCCCCCCCGTGCTTCCATAGATTAACAGGCATGTCATTACACTGTGTCCCAGCCCTGTTCCACCACTCCTGTCTTCCCTGTTACTGGAAGCTCCAGAGGACTATGTCTTATTTTCTTGGGTTTTGCTCGACACACGATATAGTCCAAGGCAACCATATTATTGAATGTATGTCACAGAGATGCAACTATTAATTCTTCTACAAGCATCGAGTCCTTTGGTAAAAAGGCACCAGCTGCTTGAAAATGGAATGTAAAAAATATATACATAAATGAACATAGTATCTTATTCATATAGCCTGGTTTATCTTGTTTTTACGGGTCACTATTATAACAATGTACAACCTGTACTGCTGCATACCGCAAAAGCCCCAGGTCCCAACAGCCCATTTAGCACATGAATCATTAGAACGTGCCTTTTCTGTCCTATTTCCTTGAAACAGCGCTTGGTAAACCAAGACGGCGAACTCTTGGTTTACTCATAATGGATTCGTCATTCATTTTTATTCATAAGATTACATGGGTGGCGCCTTCTTATCGGTTTGTATTTCTTAATGTTTTGCAGACATCGAAAAAAAACGTGCAGATGTGATTAAAATGGCATGCGTGAACAGGTCCCGTGTGTATATATAAAAATAATACAGGGGAAAAAACAGTTACGCCGGACCTGCAACCTAACTTGCTTTCTGTGTGAGATGCATTATGAAAAGGGGGACATTTACATGACAGTGTAACGTCCTGTAGAAAGTGACCCGACCCTGAAGCGGAGTCTCCCCGACTGATCGCACAAAGCTCAGCGCCTCACCACCCACCCAGCCAAGGTGTACGTCTGCCGGGCGTCTTTACGGCACTATTCCCTGCGAGCCGCCTCCCTGCTACGGAGGGTCCTCTCCTCCGCAGTACAGCGACAGATACGCCTCGGCTAGTCCTTCCCTTTACGACGGCATTGAGAACTAAGTGCTGCGCCGGCGCTCAGCCCCCCGCCGCACACGCCCGAGCCGCAGAAACGCCGCCTAAGCCCAGGTGCCGTCATTCTCCTCCCACCGCTCAGCGACGCGATACTAGGTGACCCGCTTCGAGCGCGGCAGAAGGCTGCAGTGTCCCTTCCGCTGCTCCTCCTCCTTCTCCTTTCCCTTCCTCAGCCCGGTTATATACATTTGAATCCCCGCCGGCCCCTGATCTCCCGACCGAAGCCTGGGAACCATGCCCTGTCCTGCGATGCTTCTGGTTGTCTTCTCCACCGTCTCGGTGCTGCATTCCGCCCGGGCGCAGAACGGTAAGACTCTCTACCGCACCGCAGTCGAACCCTGGGGCTCGGTGGATCGACACCGGGGACGATCCTGCCCTGAGTGCCGTATCCGAGGGGGGACGGATTGCGGCTGTATGAGATGAACGGATAAAACGTTTCATTAACATCGTTACGGCCGGGAATCGGCTGCAATGCAAATGCCGTCGCTCGGTGTGTAATTGGGATTATGTTAACCGGCTGCATACATCGGATGTCTTTTTTTACCCTTTATTTCAGTAGATACCGTTATTTATTTCTCTTTTGCACTCGTGAAATACGTGCATTTTCGTTCTTGGGGAAGGGAAGATAAATTTTAAACAACCTAGCGATGATAAATGCTTGTGGGATAAAGGTAAACTTATTAATGTCTTATTCGCTGGCTAATGCCGCAGGCGCCGATTCTTTATAAATTAGCCCGCATTCGGGTTCGGTTTTTAGCTGCGCGTTGGCGTTTTCATATTAATATTTAAGCCTAAATACATAGTTGTGAGAAATATTAGCCCGCAGTTTGGAGCCTGTCGGTGATGTGGCTGCGTGGGTGTCGCGCGAGGCTGCGGGTCGAGGTGTGCTTTTGAGGGACAGAGTGTGTGTGTGCGCGTGCGGGCGTGTGTGTGTGTGTGTGCGCGCGCGCGTGTGTGTGTGTTTGCCGGCTGTCAAACTCGCGCGGAACCCCGAGGGCGCCCTGGATGCGGGGCATTTGGTGGCCCGGTTGTCCTCAGTTCACGGCAGAGGCGGGACCATGTTGCACCGTTGCAGCCTCCACAGGAAATTGTGTAACTCTTGTGACTGATTGCAACGAATACATTAATCATTATATGATAACACATGATAATTCGAGTAATTATATCTGGGTAAACAGTTTCAAACATCTTTTTAATTAAATGGCTTTTAAGATTTCTGTTTAATATGCTATATGTATTGTTTCTTACGATTTGTATTATCATTTGTGCAGAAATGATGAGGTTGCTGTCTCGCCTTTTCTGTCAGGGTAATTTTTTAAGTTGATGTGAAGTGGTTAGTTTGAGCGGGTTTAATGGGATTGTCATCGAAAGGCAGTGATACAGAGGTGAATAACGAAAGCATAATTTGCACTGCTGTAACGTAAACTCATTTTTACATACTGTTTAGCGTGCAGCCTTTCACAAGGTCGTGTAAATGCACAAGGAATCGCGGTAACTTTCGGCAAAACTGTTCTTGCTGACTGGGCTTTTAAACTGGTTCCTGGAAAATATGTCGAAATACTGTACGAGTACCATCATTCAGGCTGCCGTTCAGCAAGAAGAGGGCAGATCCCTGTCGTGGAGTGCAGAAGCTCGATGCGTGTTGACACGCTTACCGGAGCCACACGCCTTACATGCGAAGAGACGCTCCACTGCAGGGAACCGCACGCACATGGTGGGAATGTCACAGAGACAGATAGCGCTGCGGAAAACACGCTACAGAAACCCACTCCGCCAGTACTTATCCGAGGGAACACTGTTAGGACATTTATGGCGCTATTAGTAGCCAGAGAGTTGGAACAAAGAAGGACACAAGATATTTTTTAATTTTTATGAGGATAAACCATCTAAAATCACGTTTGTTCTAAAATGCACATCCTTAACACCCTATGGTTAATACCGCGCTTTAAGTTACAGCTGTTTAACACTTAAGTGAACCAGTAAACTTGAAGAGTCTGGCAAGATAGTGTACATATATCTTCTGTCTGTTGATCTGTATAGCTGTCTGCCTGTCTGTCTGTCTGTCTGTATGTATGTGATACATATGGAAGTGGTGGGGGGGGGGGGGGTGTTCTGAAAGATGATTCGCTGGTAGCTTGTCATTCCAACCCAGATTGTAGTGTGGGGGGTGTTGTGTGGGATATTACATTGATTTCTGAACAAGGGTAAAACCATGACTAAGCGTACATTAATGAAAATCTAATGAAAGGCATTAAAAAGCAAGGCCCATGGTTCTGCCAGCTCCGCGCAGCTGCCAAGTGTATCCTCGATGTTCATCAAGAGGACGTGTATTTTAATCTGAATTCTGTTCCCTCACTACAGTCCAGAAACAAGAAAGTGGTCATTTTAATCAGCCGTTCAGCAAGGGCCAGAGCTGTGGAGCTCCGTTTGCCTGCATGAATGCTTGCGTGACTTATGCTTGTAATTTCACAAGCGGCTCAGTAACGTGGAGAGGAATTTGGAGGGCTTTGCTAAGAGACTTTATTATTATATTACAGGGGGAAAAAAACAAGCCGGATTGGAGGAAGGTCTGGAGGGTTAAGCTTGTTATACCACCAAATCGATTTCATTCTTCCTCCAATCCCATGTTTCATAAAAAAATGTTAACCATGGTACATTATAGATTGGTTGGTTAACTGTAAGACAGTTTTGTGGTAACACTCATGTCGTACTTTCCTTAAGTCTAGGTTTGGAACTCGTCTGGGTGGGGGTTTCTTTCCCTGTCACATGAATATATTCTTATCTGATCTTTGTTCTACCTTTTTACCTTGTAGCGGAATCTGAGCCCTGCTTTCCAAAGCCTGTAGATATACAGCATTGTACTGATCTTAACGAAAGCCTTTAATTATTTCTTTTCCATTCCAAATCACATGGTTAAGTCATTAGTGACCCTAAGGAAGGAATAATGCACTTTTGAAACGTGGCATCAGGTTTTGGACCCCTGCCTGGTAATCAATATCCCGTTGTATGGAAATACATTACTGTCCATGGCACCGAAGAATCGTGCCCCGAATTGTGACAATAACGTGACCACAGAGAAACCCGGGAGAGCCATGATTTCAAATTGAAATCTGCAGTCTGTAATTACTTTGTGCGACGGCATGAGTTGATATTGCATATCTCGTTATTAATAACACGTGATGTTTGTTTCCTCTTTTGAAAATGTAACACCACACACTACATTGCATGTTGTCGTCTAACTCTTATTTGATGTTAATCTCTTCATTTTACTTGGTGCATTGCTGCTGTCATGCGTTCTAACCTAGTGCACGCCCTGTATTTACACTTAAAAGTAAGAGTGGAGGCCATGTTCTGAGACACAACAATATACCTAATAAGATGTCTTTTAACATTTAAAAGGCGTTTTTTTTTTGGTGCACTGCAATTCAGAATTTCAAAATAAAAACCTTGCATGGTTACTTCCGTGTTATTGATAGTGAGAAAACAGGAAGTTTGTAGCTTAGCTTCATCCACATCGTCCAATTAAAGCCTTCTTGGCATGCAAGCTAATACCTGCTATGTATGGTGTCCTTTCCACTGTTCTCAAGTTCCAGGACTGTTCACTAGCTCCTACCTGTGTCTGTATGCTGTGCCTGTGCCGCAACTCGTGAGTGCTGATGATGTGAATTGGATGGGGGGGTAATTTGTCTTAATTGATTTCTTGTGCGGCTCATTATTTGAATGACCTCTGGAATTAAAGGTTGCCTCACGATGCAGGCCTCTAGTTTGGCATTTCCCTTGGCTTGTGGTAAAATAACAAAGTGGCTTGTTTGCATCTTGTCTGGGGCTGAATTGCTTTACAGGCGTTTCCTACAGGACGGTGGCTGCATGTATCTTTATATATATATATATATATATTGTATTGGATTTGGGATAACATCAACCCCAACGCCCTCCCTCCAATTTTGTCTGTGCTGGTAGAGATGGGCAGCATCCAATCTATGCAACAGACATCTTCTGCAATGCATCTTCTACAATGGCCAGTTCTATATTTAGAGCTGAGATGCAGTGCAGGAACTAGGGCTCTTGACGCCCTTTTCCTGCATGGGGTATTCGAATCGCTGTTTTGTGGAGTCCTTTGCGGCATTCGCGTCTGTCCAGGAAGAGATGGGACTTTGCTCACCGAGGACCAGTGTTTTTGGACTCGCTTCCCTCTCCAGCGTAAGCGACGTTTTAACCTCAGTTAAAAAGTCACACAGTCAACAGATTCCTCTCTTTTGGCTCAAAAAATAATTGTTCTGAAGCAGCATGGCAGGGATTTCTGGGAGGTTCTGGCAGCTTTCAGGCAGGGGGCGAGGACTGAGGATCGTTAGCTTTTTGTCAGAGGCTTGATTGCAGGATCTCTGGCCTCTGATCGTTAAATGACCTGAGGTCATAGTTGACTGGGAGTCTCAGAGCCAGATAATGCCCCATTCTCCAAGTTACAAAGGCCTCTGAAAAGTTAGAATCTGCCATTGACGGAAAAATCTCATTTAAATTAACATGATCTCAAGTTTTCTGTTTGTCTAAGGGTATTTTTCCGCCGCGCCGGGTACCATATGTTTGGTACTTTGAGGTGTCAGTTTTCTACTGGTGGAACAACTGGTACTGGCTCCAAATGAGACGGGATATTTTGTACTGAATTCGAAAAATGACTATAGTGTATTATACAACTTGCCGATGCGCAGTATTAATACCAACATGTGATGCACGTAAGATTCTTACATCGCTAGTCGGCTATATTAAAATAAGGCTTTTTCTTACTTTCAATTCCGTGCAGACATTACAGTGTGGGGGTTAAAGTTTTGCGAAAAATATTTCTACTGTTACTGTCATAGGAAAAAACTAAACTTAGCAAGCTGTGCGATTATAATTATTATTATTTTATAGATTCTTGCATGTTTTAAAATCAGTATAAAGTTTGCTTCCACTGCTCCTGCCTGAGCTCTACATACGTTCTCTGAGATCATTGTCATCCTTGCCGGTTAATTCGAAGACTCAAATTTATGAACTAATTTTTTGTTACATAAATACTCCAATATTTATGAGAACAAAATCACATCACTATATTTACGAGAAAATCACTTGGACACAGACATTTGGATGCATCCTTAGGCTGAGAAAGACTCAGCCATTAGGAAAATCGGGACGATTTCGGATTCCCAGCATGCCGTGCGATACGGTTTACGTCCCTGTGAGAGGCCGCCTGCCAGGTCTCTGCGGTGAAAAGGCCAGGTCAGAGAGATCTGTGGCACAGCAGGCAGATGCTAGGCCAGGTGAGCAGACTGAGGACTTCTTGGAAAGAGGAAGAGTGATTAACACACTGTATGTGGGACTGGGGTTGCCACGGTCCACATCTCATGGAATAAGGCCCTGGCTCCCTCGGGCCTGGCGGGCGGATGCCGTAGCGTCCTGAAACGCCTCGATACGCTCCCCGCAGGTTCGGTTGCGATAGGCCTCATCAGGTGCCCTGGATGTTGATTTCCACAACACCTCAGCTGCGCACCAGACGGACGTCATTGAACGGGTGATTCCTGTTATGACCTTTATGGTCATGCCGTGACGGCCGGGGCTGCAATGAGATTCCATTACGGGGCAGTGGAATAAGTCCGTTATGGAAGCTGGAGGATCCATAGCAAACATACAGGCATGATATTTTCCGAACGCCTGGTGCCGCCGGAGCTGTACTTGATCGCGATCCCTTTGTGTTTTGGAGTGGACAGTAGAGGAGGCCTTTCTGCATGTGAACCTTACAGAGAGGCCGTGCTGTGTTTTGGTAATGTTTGTACCATTGGGGGAGGGT
>JABFEB020000008.1:13562234-13584118 GCA_019775895.2 Stomatorhinus ivindoensis | reverse complement strand
AGCACAGGGTAGTTGGATTAGCTGCAATAGCACTGGGAACTGTGTTAGCTGTAAGCACAGGGTAGCTGGGTTAGCTGTAATACTACAGGGAGCTACGTTAGCTGTAATAGCACAGGGAAATGAGTTTTCTGTAATAGCACAGCATTAGCTGCAGTCTGCCGTGCCCTTGACTTTTCCACTAGCTAGGAACACGGCTCAGAGGCAACAGATGGAGGCTTGTGTGTGATGGTTGGGGATTAAGCCTCTGGATCCAGTCCCAGTCTCTCCTAATAGCGAGACTCGGTTGTATATGATGTTAATCTGTTGTGAATGGGCATGTTTTGCAGCTAGGCCTGGCATGTTTTTGGGTGGACTGCTTTGCCTATTATGAACCAATCAAATACAGTGTTTTTCCTCTCAAGTCTTCTCTCTAGATTTCAAGTGCTGTGACATCACATTACAGTGACAGAGTGCCGGTTAGGATAAAGGGAAACCCGCAGTGAACTTCCCCATTTAGCCGATTTCCAGGATGAGATAAGAGTGATTCAATGCTAAATTATGTCACGTCGATGGAAAGTATCATAACACACCTGGGGAGGGTGGAGGGGGATTCTCTGAATTGTCCCTCTAAAATTTTTCAGACTGTAATGAATTACTAATGAATAGGAAAAAAACCTAAATTAATGATTAATGACCGGACAGAAATGGCATAACGGCAATTATGTAATGTGATCTTATCTGGTTCACCTGGACGATCAATGGAATATAGTGACTGTCGTTGCTTCATGGTCTGGTCCTTTAACGTGACAGTCCTGCCTTGCTTTATAGGGAAGATGCCCAGGCACACCAGAACGGGTAGTGGGTTTTGAGCACTTCCTGGGCACTCTCCGCTAAGCATCTATGAGGACAGTGAGATTAAACGCTACCCCCTACTCGGCCGTCACGTGTCGGCTGACGTTATTCAGGGCAGAGAGCTATAGCCTGTAGTCACTGCCTTTAGCAGGACAGCCTTGCTCTGGGCTGTGTCTTTGAGTTCACTGGTTGCGGCTAAATCAAAGCACGTGTGCTTCAAATATATTAGAACTAGGACACCTAACGAGATAACCCACTTTGTCTGTGAACTGAATTAATGCTCCATAATGAATCCCTGACCAAAGCCGCCTTGTTGCTCGAGGAGATACCTTTCATATTATTATTATTATTCGACGACAGGCCACTGTCTTGCAATAGGATACGCACAGCTTACCTATTTATGCTCATACTTAACGCTGTAACGAGAGCTTAGCAAATAAGGGGAGGTAATTTCAGAAGAAATGGAAAATGCTTGGGTTGTGGAATCGCTCAACATGTGGCATTGAATCGTGGAACGGCTGCTTTGTTTGATTTCCCATTAATATTAAAAAATGATAATCGTTTAAAAGAATCCACAGGGAATAATCAATGACAAATGGGCAGAAGGGCAATTATCAGTGTCAGTAGAAAAGAGTGGGCAGGAGTGGAGAAGCTGCTTGATTGTGCTTATAGAATAGAAATGTTGTCATACATAAGCAGTTAAAATGGAGCCACAGACTGACAAGGAAGTGGCTCCATTACAAGATATTTGAGCACATTTCTGACGCACTTTTGTCCCAGGACACATTGTTTTCCTTGTTTTTCAGCCTTACTTTAGTGTTTGTGCAGAAACGTTTTCTGTGATTTGTCCTCTGCAATTAGTCAAGGACTTTGCTCTGTGACACACTTGCTCTCCCTCTTCCCACAAGGTCAGCTGATGATGGAAATAGCAACTATGAGGCGATACTCATTCTATGACTGTTCTCCTTCTGACAAGATGTTTAATTCTGACGCGCACACTACTAATACCCGCTTCCATCTACACAATGCCGGCGTGGCGCACCTCCTTCGTGTGATGTCGTGCCGTGGTCTTCCTTGTCTTAGTTTTATATATATTATACATTTCGGTGCGTGTGTCCCTTTCGGCCATGATGATGATTATAAAAAGCTGGAAGTGAAAGTGAAATTTCCTTCTCCTGTGTCATCTGGTGCACTATTTGAACCCCCTGCATGCTAGTTGGACCCACACCTCTTGGAGCCATTGCCCGTTGACTCTGGCTCCTGTTTTTTTCCTCCTAGTTGCTCCTGATATAACCGGTCACAAGAGGAGTGACAATAAGAATGAGGGACAGAGTGCACTGCTGTACTGCAAGTCCGTGGGTTTCCCTCATCCTGTGTGGACTTGGCGCAAGCTGGAGGGGGGAATCTTAATGGTGCGTGACCGTTGCGGCTCCCAGTGAGCCTTGAGGCTTTTGGGTCTTATTCAGGCCAATTCAGTTCGACTGTATGGTCACTATAGTCAGAGGTCCAGAATGTACAAATCCAGACCAAGGTTTTGTTTCGACCAACCAGTAGAGCAATCTGTGACTGTGTCTGTTTATGCTCAACTGGTTGGTTGGAACAAAACCTTGGTCTGGATTTGTACTTTCCATCTCTGATTATAGTGTACAGAGGTACGCACAGAAGGAAAAGTGTCTTGTGATTCTTAGAACTGGTGTAACCACAGAATAACAGAATAGAACATTACAATAGCAGAATAGCAAACAATAGGATAATAGATTAAGTACAGACTAAGGAGTATACTGTATGTATATAAAACTTCATATAAATAAGAATATACTGTATATCTTCAAGTACGAAATGTGCTATATCTTAATATAATGGATAGATACGGTAAGAGAATACACATGGAATTCTGTAAATAACCGTAATAGATGACGACTATAAGAGCAATTATGTATTTAATGAGGATGTTGTAGGTGGAATGACCCGGCTATCCTTTCCCCGCAGGATATTGAGAACTCCAGTGGTCGCTTTTTCATCAACAACAAGGACAACTATTCAGAGCTGCAGATCACGCACCTAGACATCACCACAGACCCGGGCGAGTACCGGTGTAACGCCACCAACATCATCGGCACCGCCTCCATGACCTGCATCCTGCGGGTGCGCAGTCACCTGGCTCCCCTCTGGCCCTTCCTGGGTGTTCTGGCCGAGATCATTATCCTGGTGATCATCATCGTCATCTACGAGAAGCGCAAGCGGCCGGACGAGGTTCCCGACGGTAAGTGGTCCCGTTAGCTTCAGATTTCCCGCCTCGCGTCTCGAGTCGAGCGTTTCTTCCCGAGGGTCGCGTGTGGCGCCCTAGCGGCGCGTGTGTGTGCATCGCGATGGTAGCTTTCCACGTTTAACCTCAGATGTAATCCTGGCTTTGAGATACATCGCTCGCTTTCTGTAAGGTAACCGTAAGCGTGGACGCTGTGTCTCTGAGGATCACCATCCCTCAATGGTGCGTTGTCACGGAGCCTAACCTTACTGAGGAGAATCTCACAGTCTCCATCTCACCTGTTAATATTAATAAGCAATGTGATTCCTCGCTGACGGCAGGAGTGGCCTGCTGTGAATTATTCATTGCCGTGTAAAGGCAGAGCGTTGGGCCTGCAGGGAGTTCTGTACGTCTCTGGTGTTGAGGATCACCACACACGGGTACCATCTGCCCGTCATGGTCATATGCTGCAGTGCCCTCCCTCGATTCTCGGAGGAGAAGGCTGGGCTAGCCTGTTTTACAGAACGTGTTTTGTGCAGGGAAGCAGAGATAGTCGGAAACCCTTTCAGCTTTTGAGAAAGACTTCAGGCACATCACGCTAAAACACGATTAAGCACTGACAGAGTAAGCACTGACAGAGTAAGCACTGAAGGTACAGGGTTACATTACTCCAACACTCTACCTACTGACCAATGCAGGTTTTCGAGACATTTTTAAACAAACTATTGCACGACATGCTGGACAGTGTAACGGCCTCTTACTTTGTGCAGGGGTGTGGAAATCAAATTTTTTTCTACTTGTCCACAGACAAGTAAACTTTAAAAATCCACTTTTCCGCCATAAACTGTGACGACCGCTGCCGGTCGGGCGAGCAAACAAGCAGGCTGGAGGCAGCGTAGTCGACAACAGGGATTTATTCTCTGTGAAGACGGAGCACGGAGTACAGGGCGAACAAAAGGAAAGTAGGGAGCGGCAAAACCAAGCGAACAAACAAAAAGTTGGCAAACAAAATGACGGATCTGACGAGGACTGGGTGAAACAAAGGTTAAGGCACAAGATAATCAGACATGCAAGAGGGGACCGCAATTTTCAAACAAATTTCAGGAACAATTATGTAACAAACTCTGTTATGTGGTGAAAACATTTGCATTGTAAGTAAAATGACCACATTTTTATGTAGAAACAATGAATTTTATCAATAATATATAAAAGTTATCGATTATAATGAAAAATCATCAGATTACATCGTAATGTCAGCATGAAAAAAATGACACACATCTCCAAGTGTGTAGGGTAAAAAACTTATGTAAGACCGTAAGTAGCCTGTTTCCGCACAAAGTACATACCCAAATGTTTAAAATTTGAAAGTAGTGATAAAAATCTGCCCAGCATAGCACATGCAATTCTTTTCTCTCCAGAAAATTGCACTTGTTCTCGGACAACTGAAACCAGAAAAACACGCTTGTCTGACGGTCAGTTTACCCGTGTCGGACGAGTCGGGACTTGGATTTCCACACCCCTGCTTTGTGGCAATGAGAAAGTAATACTATTTTTACCTAGATGTCACAGGTGGAATGAATTCACGATGGTGATCTGAATCTTGGAACAAAAGAGATTAGCTGTATTATTTGAGGTTTAGCTTGGAAAGAAAAAAAGAGAGAGAGAGAGAGAGAATGAATGAATGAATGAATGAATGAATGAATGAATGTTTATCTTTGTGTCCTTAATTTAATTTCTATGTGGCATCAGTGTTTGTGACTCTGCTTCGGTAAAAAAATGAATAATCACTGTTTGTCCTTTAATTGTAATTATGCTGCAAAACTAATCATGATTTATTTACCACTTTTTTGCTATCCTCAGGTAAGTAAATAAGAAGAGCCTTCTACGAGGCAGTATTTTTTAAAAGTGTCATTTTAAAATTGCCGTCTTAAACTGCATTACTAATGCCCAGACATTACTTATCCCTAAGAAGCACTGAACACAGACAGCTTGTAACTACTTGCTGTTTATATGTTTGGAAAGCTGTTATCAGTGCACTGCGCGTGAAGAGGCATGCACTCACAGGTCCCAGTTTTCAGTCCCTACTGTGACCTATTTTAAAGCAACATCACAGTAGTGTCATTAAGTTCATAAGCAGACTCTTCTGTGCAGAGAGACTTTGGCAGCTCACAGGTCACACCCTGCATGTTTTTATCAGAGCAGTTAAGCTGAATTTCGGGTAGAGAATGTATAGTGCAGAATCAAAAGCTTGCGCAGTAACTCTTGATCACATGTCCACAAAGAGCCCAGTGAATAAACGTTAAACATACATACTTATATACACATAATGTGACTCGTAAACCCTCAGTGTCAACATGCAAAAACCACGCCATGCCCTTCGTCCATTCGAAGGCTGGTTAGCGTTTCCGTACTGCTCTACCCGAACTTCTTACGGAAACACTGCAGCTGTGGAGGATCGAAATGGAGTTGAAGAGGCCGCAGAGGTCGAATGATGCCTTAAGGAGCCCTGTAAGGTTTTAAGAACACGCTGCAGCTTCACATTCTTCTTCCGATCTGCACGTTGTCATCCTGCCGTCGTCTGCTGTAGTTAACAGGCATCCCCCCCCCACGCAAGGCGCCTGATTTTACTGGACCTCCTCCCCACCCTGATCTGAAGGCCTGGAGTTTCTCGTTCAGTCACAAGAAATATGACGAAACAGAAAGAGGAGGGCGGGTGTGGTTTTTTTTTTTTGACATGATGGGTTACTATGATTTCTCCTTTCCCCCCCCCACCTTTTCCAATCTGCATCGTAACCTAAAATGGGTGGTAAGTGCGAGATCCCGTGCATGCCTCTGCAGTTTGTCTTCCAGTCAGCTGCTTCTTCTCTATAGTCCATCCAGACCATGATGTTTATTTGGATATAAAAATGACAAATTGTGTTTCTTATGCTATCGATTGTGTGTTAAACCTCATACTTTTCCATGCACTCATGGCTGGTTCTGGACATAAGCCTCCCATCTCAAAGTCTGAATATCCCTCCCATTTGCTTCATTTAAATTACAGTATTTTATTTATCTATTTGTTTGTGATGTGTTTTGTTTTTCCTGAGATGGTTCTGGGAGGTCAGAATTCAGTTTTTACCAGGAAGCTGGTTGTTGAGCACGTTGAAAATTATTGTACTGTTTAACACAAGCTTCATCATTTTACTCGCTTAGAAATCAGATGACGGTTAAATCACACAAGACCAAAAACCTAAGGCAGTCTGCTATGAAGGCACATTTTTAGACCATGGCAAATTTCAGACCATGGTGAGGTGTCATGGTGATTGGCAAATCTACTTGGATGAGGTGTGAGAGCAGTTAGGCGGGCCTGAGGCGTGAGGCATGCCATTTCACTGCAGGCGAGGAGTGGACATTAACTGTAGCAGGTAATGTCTACCAAAGCATGGACTGTCATCTACTATAGGATGGAACGTCTACCAAGGGAAGATATGTCAACTATCATAGGAGGGAATAGAATGTATTATAGGATGGAATGTCTACCATACTAGGCAACATCAGCTATCGTTGGTGGGGGGTTCTACCATGAAATCTAAAACAAGGGTTTTCGACCTGTGCTCTTGAAAGTCATAGGTTCTGCTTAGTCAATGCTTAATTTCTTTATTTCAGTTTTTACTTAGTGTTTTAGTTGTCAGTCAGGCAGAAACTGAAACATCGCTAAAAGCTGCAGAAATCAGGCCCCCAAGGACCATGGTCAGGTGCCCTGTTGTCAGATGATGTTTTTGTTGCATTCGGCTTTTTGCATGTGTCTACAAACAGCCTCGAGCTCAGCAGGCCCGCAGTGATACACTGTGGTTCACACAGGGTGCATGTGTTTGGGGAGAGGAGTAGATTAGGACCAAGAGGAAGTTATGTCCCGTGGGGTCTTGTCAACAGAGCTGGAGATATAAACACATATCTGAAGACTGTGTCTAGACTGTTTTAATCCTTGTTCTAATTTCCTATGTATGTACAGTTATGAGGCTTTTCTTCCTCATGTGGTTTTTGAACCACAGGAATAAATATGGCGACCAGCCAGGGATCCGCTCTGAATCGTTGCTTTTTACACCACAGCTGCTTCTTTGTGTTGTGTTTTCAGTTTCCATAACGGAAACTTAACACAGCCTCGCTTGCTGCTACTAAATTATTTTTACAATGCAGTTTTTTTTTTTGCTATATCGAGTGATTCATCTTCAAGATTTTGTGGGTGTGTTCATTTCGTTTCCTGGATCCGTCATGCGTGCACGTGTGTTTGCTCTGGTTTCTGATTTTGATCTTGTCAGACATGCTGTTTCCTATGTTTTATTTGCCTGGCCAGTGTGCCGCGTCAGCCGCTGTGACCTGGCGCATGGCAGCATGGGGGGTTCTCGGTCTCTGCCTTGGGTCATCCCTGCCTCTGGACCTCTGCTGCTCCGCACCGTTCCCTCCATGGCCTTTGAACACCACTGGAATCCCGCTATCCTCAGACCTCAGGCTGCTGCAAACCAAAACGCCCCCCCCGCCTGGCTGCCCTGGTTTTCAGATCTGCACCCACAACCCGCTAACATGACCTTTACGGCAGATGGGTTGCATAGTCTGTAACCTACAGATGCGGTCACCCGTCACGTTAATGCTTTATGTATGTGAAGTTTATTAAAAATCATTTGACTCATGAAGCCCCACAAAGATCCTGCATATCAGGTAGCAAATTAACCCTGAATTAGCTCATCTCTGCTACATACACACAGTTCAGTCAGTTATGGACAATTAGCGGATCCAATTAGCAGCATGTCCATTTCACCTGAAAGGTTACGTGCTTGCTGAGGCCTGGAGGCTGAAGTCAGCAGGATTCCACGCTCAAGGTGTTCGTTCACGGCCGACTTACTCTCCAGCGACTGAACTGCAGACAGTTGAGGTGGAAATGAGCAGGATCATTGTAATCCTGAGTTATCCTAAGGAAGGGAAGATGCCTCGCATCCCCATCCACTGCAGCATGACACACTGCCCATTGTCAATGTTCAGTACAGTCATGTAACAGCCACGCATCGCTTTTCTTAATGAAACTGCATTGGCTTAATTTAAGAGAACAAAACTAACACATTAAAAAAGATTCCAGTACTGGCATAATTTCTATGTGTGCAGGATGTTGCTTTAACTGGTTCGTCTGATGATGTCTAACTTGGTTTCTTTCATATTTTTTTCTCCTCCTTCGCCCTTCATCCTGAAGATGACGAACCAGCTGGACCAATGTAAGAATCACATTTAATGAACATCCTTTTCAGAAATGCTCGGTCAGATTCATAATGAGCGTCTGCTTCAGAGCTTGTTTGATAGCTGCATCAAGCCTTCTCTTCTCTAACGGCCATTCCATGAAAACAGATAGCATCGCAGTCAACTGCTCAGTTATCCAGATACAAGCAATAGAAGTTAGGCCCTGAAATCCTTGGTGGGTGGGTTAAGTATGCACCGACAGTTAACACCTAGTTTGACCCAATGGCAAATAGATCGTCTGTAACTGACAGCACTCGATAATCCCTGCTACCAGACGCATTCTTCACATCACTACACCCAAAAGATGACAGCATCATCCGTGTACAAGTCTCAGAGAGAGTGTCTTTGGTACACTAATGAAATTCTTAATTTTGTTGGGTCTAATGTGTCAGAAAAATCCCCAGATGTCTCTGCTTACTGTTACGTTACAATGGAGCTATAAACATGTTTATTATCTGCTGGAATCTCTACATTAAAAAAGTTACTTGAACAGTCACGCATCTGTGAAATAGCAGTGTTTCTCGAGTCGCAGAAAAAAAACCCATCAGATTAGGCTTTCAGAGCGATAGACTACGGTGGCCTTGTGGCACAGTGATTGGCATTGTTGCCTCACAACCCTAGGACTGGGATTTGTGTATGTGTGCGTGTGGCATTTGCATAATCTCCCTGTATCATTGTAAATTAGAGTTACTTAATTTTCCGTAGGTGTCAATGTATGTGAGTGTGCCCTGTGATGGTTTGGCGCACCCATTCTGGGTCATTCCCTGCCTTGCACCTGTAGCTTCTGGAATGGAGTCCAGATCCCCACAACACTGCATTGCATAAGTGGGTATAGATGGATGGATGGACTAATATTGGGGAAAAAATATTAAATATGGGGAAAGTATGTTTATATCAAGTATATACAGGCAGTGCTCAGGTTACAAACGCAATCCATTCCCTAATTTTGTCTTTAAGTCGAATTTGTAAAGTCAGAAAAAATAATAATACAGTGCATAACAACAATGAAAATTTTATAGTAATAATAAAAGTAACTACCCGTGGTACTGTTCCGTGCCCTGAGCTGATGAACAGCTGAAGCTACACAATGTTGTCATGAGTGTCGCAGAGTTGCATTTAACCCGTATTTTTAATATAATACACTTTATGGCAATCTGTTCGGAAGTATCAGTTTTCTGTAAGTTGGACGCTCCTAACTCGGGCACTGTGTGTAAACAGCAGATTCGGTGTGTTATTGTGTATTTACATCAATGTAATATTTTGGAAACACCATAAGCACAGAATAGAGGTCCTGTTCTGTTTCCTCCCACTGTAGCCTGCCAGGGTGCCTTGTGTGGTTCATTTATTTATCAGGCTTGTGCCCTGGCAGCCATCGAGTGTGAACAGGCCTTTGTTCCGTATGAGGCAGCTTTCAGAGGCAGGGACGTCGCTTGTGTCCTTGGAAGCCAATGGCCTGAGGTGACTGTGCCAATGCTCTCCTTCCACCAGGAAACCCAACTCCACAAACAACCATAAGGACAAAAACCTACGTCAGAGGACCACCAACTGAGCAGACTGGCGCCCCCCGAGTGAGTACGGCGGGGGCTCAGGGGAAAGCCACCTTGGAGCACGCATGCGCATTCATTCTGCCCCGACCCCGGGGGTGGGGGTCGGGGGGGGTGACACCAGCTGCAGCAGGTCACTTCTCACTTAGGTCGCAGAGCTCTCTGTTGTTTTTCCTTTTCAGACGACCAAAAGCATCTCCTGACCACAGGAAGGTAACTGAGGAAGCGTCAGCAGGTTGTTTTTAGCAAATCATATATGGGCTCATTACCAGGGCAACTATATAGCATCAAGACATTGACAGAGGACAACAAAATGGGTCATAAGCACGCCTTCCTCAGTCTTCCGGGGCAGCGAGAATGGAGATGACTGAGTCCTTTATGAAGGTGTACACTTTTGTGCTGTGTGCTGTTGATTGGTGTTGCTTTTTTAATTTATTCTCCTTTCCCCTCAGGCAGAGAGTATTTTTCATTTTACATAAATGTCTAATGCATGCAGACGGCTCACCTTACTGTACAACTTTTTCTTTTTTCTCGGATGGCTTTGCGTCCGACTGAATTGTTTGTATTTTTTAAACTCTTTAAAACTTACTTTAGAAAGAAACCGGCAAAAAAAATGCATATACCTACATATATATTGTTCCACTGCATAAAATTTGATAGGAGTGTCAAATCTTAAAAGATAATTTAAGGTTAAGTTACAACATAAGGATGTCACCATGTCCAGTATTTAACCAAGAGAAAATAATGAAAATATTTATTACTGTAATATTTATCCAACTTAAGAAAAAAATTCTATGTTTTACTATTTTCTATAGTTAGATGTCCTGTATATGTTGCAATGGAGTGTTAAAAATTACAGATTATAGCAAACATGTATAAACTTCATTTTGTAATGCACATTCCTTACTTCATTTAATTTAATGGAAATATTTACCGTACAGCATGGCTACTATCCTATGCAATATTATTCCTATAGAGATGCAGAACCTTGAGGTGAGAGCTGTTAGGATTGGCTCATAACGATGGAGCTTTAATGTTGTGGGATAAACTTCTTACTGAGCTGGTGTAACAGACTGCACTACTATAGCTGCATGACTCCGTTGAAGTACAGTACCCATGTTTGATGCAGTGCTGCCAGGCCTTTGGGAGGGAGGAAGACAGACAGGGGGGGCGGGTAACTTATCATTTATGAAACATGTGAAGCGGAACATTTTTAAGAAATAAAAGCCTCTCCACATATGACGTTTGCTCCTTTCTGAACGAGCTTGTTAAACGCCCCGGCAGGCGGACCGCACCGCTCGGACACCAGGTGGAGCTGTTGCTCGCCGCCAATGAGGTGTCCATCCTGTTGCCCCGCTCTCGGTCATCGGTGGGCCAGCCCCGTCAGCTCGGCCTCCACCTGCTCCACCCAGGCGGGGAAGCTGCAGTCGAGCAGGCACAGGCGCAGCAGGGGCCCCAGGCCGCCGCTGGGCAGGGGCTGCTGGCGATACGCCAGGGGCAGGGAGACTCCCGCCTGGCCCAGGAAGCACTGAGGACACAAGCAGGTGAAACTAGCTGCGCTCACGTGCCCGTGCGACGAGAGGAGGCAAAGGCGCCTGAAGATGGTGGCTATGCCGTGCAGGGTACCGCTAACCATACCTGGTTTCTGTTAGCCCCGTGTCTGGTGAATTTGACATTAAACACAAGACGTTCTAGTTTTCTCACTGATTCACACATAAACCGTTTTAGTCAGACCTGCATATAGGGCTCAGCTATTACCATGATTCAGCTTCCACCCGTTTACATTTTAACACCGCTGGCTCCCTTGGTTTGCCAGCAGGGGTCAGTGTTTCAGAAAGCATGGAACCCCCCCACAACCTTTTGTTCCGCACCCCAAGCATAGTGTGTCTGAGCACTGCGGTACCTGGGCAAGTCGTTGGATGGACAGGGAGCTTTCAGTTCCTGCTGGCTGCTCAGCACAAGCCTGTGATGTGAAACCAAATGAGTGTCACAGCCCGAGTGTCCAGCTAGCTATGGAACTGAACACCTTGTGTATAGATACGCACAGAATATATAATATAAAATACAACTATTTACTGCAAGCAAACAATAACCATCTATCTTCCAATTGTTTGGAAAGTTGCAAGGGGGTCTGGATCCCATCCAAGTAACATTTAAAACCATATTCTATTCCAATATAAAATCAGTACTCAATTTAAAATGCAAATCAGGCATACAGATTTTAGAAATGAAATTCCTTTGCAATTGTCATAGTCTGTTACCAGGTTAATTATTATACTTGTTTTATATTATGAATGATTATTAGTACTTTAACTGCACCTTCATAATGCCTTCATAGAACAATCTTTGTGCCTTCTAAAATGTATTCATAATGCATTCATAGAACATTCATACGCAGCATGTAAATATACCTTAACAGATGTAATATAATCAATACATCAATAACAAACATGTGATAAGATTACAATGCTTTTATGAATGCTTTTCATGATCAATTTAACAAACATTATATGATTATTTTTATTTATTAATGTATATTAAAGTTAATATGTTAAAGTGTACTTACATGCTGCTTATGAATGTTCTATGAATGCATTATGAAGGTGCAGTTAATGTGATGCGTTACCACATGTTTTGTACACAGTATGCATTTTAGCTTTAAAAGGTACAGTACAGTGTAAATTACAGTGAACACACTGTACTCTTAATTTCCAGTACTGCAGATTTTTTCATCTGGGCTATTTCACGCAGCACCAGACCAGTAGTATGACGCCAGAATGTAAATAGCTCCATCTAGTGGACACCAAGAGATCTTGACCTTGAGAAAGAAAGTGGAGCTGGGCGGAGAACTACTTCGAATTTAATTATAACACAGTAGTCACAAGAGAAGGCTACTTTGAATTAAGTAGTCTCTAATATAAGAATATAAATAACTTGTCAGGTTAAAATACTATGGAGATGAACATTAAAAGCCCTTCACACAGTAACATTACAAGATAATGAAAGGCATGGTTGTCACATATTTTAAAGGTTTGGGCTTGAATCCCACTGTGTGTGTGTGTGTGTGTGTGTGTGGATTCCTCCCACACCCCAAAGACATGCAGTTAGGCTAACTGGTATCTCCAAACTGCCCAAAGTCTATGTGTGAATATGCCCTGTGATGGACTGGCATCCTATCCATGGTGTATCTCAGCTTTTTGTACTATGCTCTCTATGATTAATGGATGCATTATGAAATGTGAATCCCATTAATCTCTCTTAATCGTGTGACGGTCACATAGGTGGTGCCCATACCAGTTAACCAAACTGAAACTGCGTGGAGGTTCAGGGCATGTTTGGAGCCGAGTCATACCCCTGGCTGCTGCAGGCTGGGCCGTGGGGCGGTCTGGGCACTGCTATTGGGCACGGGTGCATCCTCCACTGAGATATGCTGCTTCAGGCAGGCGACAGCTGAGCTGCACAGTTCCAGGGCCTCCTCCCGGCTGGTGCCAGAAAACTGCACCTGGAAGACACGGCCCTCGCCCTGTGGACACGCGGCCATGTCACTCGAGGGCTGATGGAAGGACAACACTAGGAACCTGCTCATTCTCCAGTGGGTATAGAATGAAGAAATCAATGCGATGCAACATGCAAGCTGTATTGTGCTAGTGTAAGATTCTGAGCAAACAAAGCCGTTTTGGGAGAAATAGGGCAAAATTGATCAAGGAAATATGATGAAAATAACAGTACTTGTGATATTTCATGGTATTTTTGGATAATAAATTATGAATGATGACGGACAGGGTGTGGGATAATGGCTGAGGATATGAAAGCCCAGATGGGACCTGCAGCAGAAGCCTTGAGTAAAATGCTCAAAATAACTTGTTCCAGTTAAATATGCAGCTGTAAAAACAGGTATAAAATGTAAGCCATATCAGATCCAATTATTAAGGAGGGGCGTGTCCTCTCGAAGTGGTGAAAGGTCCCTTTGGGTGCACTGGATTCCTCTAGCGGACATGCACTTGCTAATTGGTGTCTCTAAATTGCTCATACTGGTATTATTGTGCATGTGTGTGTGTCTGGGTATGTGTGCCCTACAATGAACTGGCATTCCACCCAGGGTGTGCCCAAGCCTTGCCCAATCACCCTGAGCACAAGCAGTGCTTGAAACAGTCCTCACAATGCATGCCCGCCAAATCACCAAAACATCACCAATACTGATAAAGGTTTTTCAAGATCCAGACTGAGATCAGCTGGTGTGGTGCTGCTTTGAGGTCCGGAAAAGCTGAAAACAATGATTTGTGAGACGGGGATCGCTGGAGGGTGGGATGACAGCTCGCCGTCACGGTGCTGTCGCCATGCATAGAGAATGCTGCAAGCAATGACTCAGCACTCGCTTGGCATTAAAGGGGCACCCCACCAAAATTAATATGGCACATCTTCAGCAAACGACGAACAATTAGAAGAGTCCTGACTCTGGAGTGCTGCTCTCGATGTGACAGCAGGATATGTTCCTGCATTTATTTATCTGAGCTTCAGGCTTCACTTAGTTCGGTGACATTGACTCCCTAAGAAAATCCAGGTTATCAACACATATCTTTAGAATAGCAAAAGCTGTCACTACAGAATGTAAAGCAACACTGACGTAAGCGAAGTCGGACAATTTCTCTCACAGTGAAGCAAGGTGCCCTTTCGGTCACAGTTTGAACTCCGTTCATCAGACGCCGACGCTTACGGGTTGTTTAGTTTCCATTCCAGTCTTTATTCTAAAAATCGATGGCATTACAAAAGCCAAAGACGAACTTGTAAAACAGGAAAATAAAAATGTGCTTGGCAAACTTTAGTTTTCTTGTTGAAGAACAACTGCAGCCATTAAAAAGATCGATGGCGTCCTCAGACAGACCATGATCAATGACATGTAACTGCGTGGGGTGCAGTGAAGCAAATAAGTAAAAAGAAAAACGTAGAGAAACAAGAAAACAACTAAAAAAACTTAACAGATCAATTACTTGAAAGATGAAATGAATGGTTCATTGTCTGAAAAGGATGCAGTAAGGCACAGGGTAAGGCACAGTGTAAGGCATAGTGGAAGGAAAAGTGTAAGGCACAGGGTAAGGCACAGTGTAAGGCATAGTGGAAGGCAGTGGGTAAGGCACAGTGGAAGGCATAGTGTAAGGCATAGTGGAAGGCACAGGGTAAGGCACAGTGTAAGGCACAGTGTAAGGCATAGTGGAAGGCACAGGGTAAGGCACAGTGTAAGGCATAGTGGAAGGCAAAGTGGAAGGCACAGTGTAAGGCACAGTGCGCCTTTGCAAAAGAAACCTTCCTGACCGGTCCTAAGGATACATTATTCTGTTGCCCTTTGAAGATCACTGTATCCCCAAATATACAGCATCATTTCAATATTTTAGCCCCCTACTTTACCCCTTACCCAGTAAACAAAGAAATAAAAGTTGCAGCAGTAACAAAGGAAAAACATCGTAACTGCATACCGGACCAAATCAGGTGCCTTAGGTTGTGTTTTATCTCATGCCTCAATAACTTACTGCAGCTATGCTCAGTTTAAAGTAAACACTATCATTTTCCAACCTGCTACACGTACGGGTGGAGAATCAAAAACTTTTTAAGCCCATATGGACCGTTTTAGCGTCAGCTTAGTTACTGTGTTTTGACTGTGCAGGGTAGCACTGAGAGTGCCTATTTGCACTGATGTTCCCATCTCAGCCCTTACTGGCGCCTGGGTAGCTCCTGAATGACAGCCCTTACCGTAACAGTGGTGCACTCCCCCTGCTTTACACTCAGCTGTCCATGACCCCCCCCCCCCCCATTTAAAAAAATACTTGCTGGGAAGCATCAGGTAGCAGAACAGGCGGCGATTTGTCAGAGCGCGGCGCCGCACGGGGGGAGCTGGTGCTGAGTGGAGGGGCAGGAGCTGCCTGCTGGGTCCCTGGAGGGGGCCCTTCTGTGGCAGTCATTGCAGATAACCGTGCCAACTTAATGCCACCCCCCACAATCAGCGGGCGAACTGGCTCAGATGCAGACAGAGCTCTCAGAGATATTTTAAAGGCCCAGCCCATTTGAAATAGTGATTCTCCTGCATTTGTATCTTATGTATGTATACATAAAATGTTTTGTATGTATGCAGATATAAAATACCAATGCAAATGTTACCGCAAATATTTCATGATGACTTCTATCACATACAGAAAACTGGAATGGAGACTGTAAGGAATTGATCATTCGTATTATTACTGTTGAGAAAAATGTAATGAGCAGGCTGACAGGGACATGAACGGGCCCAACGTCCAGTAGGCTACATGTGCAAACAGACCATCAGAGCACGCCAGCGTGCATGTGCACTGTGTAGTGGACATGAGGATGGCCAGAGCCGGGCCTGGTACTGACCTTGGCCGTCATCCGAAACAGCAAGACGTCTGTCTTCCGCAGCACCTTCAGGAAGCTGGATGCGTTGAGTAAGGAGAAACCTTCCTGAGGGAGAAATGGACCTCGAACATTCAGGTGATCTTCTCAGCACCCAAACCAGCATCTCCCCTGGTTCCCTTTCTTTTTAAATAGATTTAGTAACAAATATTTTTTGCCTATTTAGTTGCTCAAAATCAAACATGACCACATATAAACGAGATGTCCTATCTGCCCTAGCCACAGAAAATGTCTGGTGGTAACAATATTGAAAAGCTTGTAAAGCAGTAATTTAACTGGCTTTCAGGTGGTGTGACACAAATACATCCAGCAGGGGGCTCCACCACCTCAGCTAAATATATAAAAAGGCAGCAGCAGAGCTACTTTTCTAAACCAACATATATGATGTGCTGGAATATTATCTATAATAAATTTTGTTTGTATGGTTAAGTATTAATCAGCTGACTGACTCTGACCTTGGACCACAGTTCATGTAGAAGAATCGTAACAGGCTAATTTGTTAGGTATATATGAATCCCGACCAAACACGTCTCTAAGACACCATAATAATCTTTATATTCATCTAGGTGTCAGTCAGTGCTCCAACTAATGACAAAAGAACCATTAAGCCAATTCATATACTGAAAACCAATTCCTATACTTAAAACAGTTACAAATATACATGACACTTTAGAAAAGAAAGTCTAAAAAACAAACAAGATGGTGAATAAAAGTGTCAGAAGACAATGCATCAGACAATGCAAGAGCATCAGACAATGCAAGAGCAGAATATTAGCACAGAAATATGCTGGTTTATGGTCAGTGCTTCTAGTATGTCCCTTAATGGGCCATTTTGTTATGAAGGGCACACTAACAATAGGGACATTTACAAGGGCATAAAATATCTTTCCTTCTATGGTATGAAACCAGATTAAATATGTAAACTGTGTTGTGAGTGTTTCAACACACTGGGCCTCTCAGTGTTGCAGATAAGTCCTAAAAAAGTGCTGTGCTAATTCTGTCTGTCGGCAATGAAAATGAGAGATGTAGCTGGCTGTTTTGCTGACAAATTTGACCGGGTGCAGCAGGAATCTCTCCTGGCACGCCCAGCACGGAATAGCAGCCGTACGTTTGGGGAGACTGGGATACTTTAAGGCCGTTACGTTTATGCAGTGTCCCCTCACGGGACGAGGCCGCCCCGGCAAAGCAATGCATAACAAGCACAGCGCTCACATATTTTAGTGGCCGTCTTGTTCAGACGACTGCATGGTCAATAACCAGCACTGAAAAGCGCGTTGGCCTGCGCTCAGAATTTATGGCATGCCATTACTTTAGATTTATATGCAACGGCTTATGCGAATCACTGGTCAAACCTAGTTTACTGCCTTTTTTTATTCTCTCCGCCACCAATACAGCTAGGAATAAATCACAGAATGGGTCACAAAGTAGGAGCCTTTCTTTGTATAAGATTTCTTACACAAACATTACATCACAGAATTTTGGGACTCAAAACTGCATACCTCCCACCACCCAAGGAGATGTTTCTGAGAGGATCAGATTAATTTTCATTAGATACTAAATATCATATCATGAATAACATGACATTTTAAAAACTACAGGACTGTAAGTCACTACTGGCTGGGGGAAACAGTTCAGTCTGTTGTGTAATGACAGTCTCTCCTAATCCTTCTTGGCTTTTCCCCTCAGAAATCCCTCAAGATACTGAACAGTCTATAGAGATGTGGTCATGTGAAGACCACCCTCCAGGGCAGCATCCCGCTGGTAGCAAGAAACTGTCTATAATAGTGAATGCAGACATTGCAGGAGAATTTTCCTCTCCTAAACCCTTTGGCTCTATTCACTATTATTAAGATTCAGGGCACATTTCTGTTATAAACTGGCAATAGCTCTCTTCAAACCACTGTATGAAGTCCTGGTTCACTGCCTAGCTGGGCACCATGTCTTTCAGCAATGGCTAGCAAGTCCACCGCAAACACAAACTCACTACAACAGCTGTCCTGGCTCTGTTCTCATCTAGTGTCGGTCATATATCGGAAGCACTCAGCTGTGCAGAAGGTGGAGGGGAGGGCTGCTGACGAGGGGATTATTCAGCACCATATCTCTTGGAGAACAACAGCAGAGCCAAGATTCTAAAACACCCTTTCTGTTCTTTAGTCGTTGCTGAATAATTGCATCTACATTATGTGAAATTCAAAAATAATAACCCGCACCGATACAGATCCATTACAACAGTGACTTTAAAGTCAGTCAAAAAGAACAGTAAATAAATTATAGTCCCTGTATTTCTGCATAATGCATAAATAAGTACTGATAATTCTCTGCAATGAGTAAACAAAACCCTGTTACGTGTCATGCCATCATTCAGCCCAAGTACACTGAAGGTGTTTATCATGGTCTAGCAAAGACTCGTGAACTGTAAACAAAGCAAGATTCAAACAAAGAAATTCCATAGAATGTAACCAGAAAAAAGTCACATTCACTCTGCAAGAGATTAACATCCATAATTTTTTAAGCCTACCATTGTTTTTTCCAAGACACACAAACAGTTGTAATTAAGCGATTACCTGTACATCTCCATATTTATATGGTTAGTATCTGTGTGTGAATTTACTGAATGGCTGTTTATATTCTGGACTTGTGTCTGAATTTTATGGAAGCCAACACAGCAGTGACAGGCAGGTATGTTTTGTTAGTCACCAAATGGAAGCCAATAAAATAACCACAGACAGTTCAGACCATAAACACACCCGCCGTGTGTATATGTGTGTGTACAAAGGGAGAGCACCTCCGTGTGAAATGTATAATTGACAGAAAACGACTGTCTTACCAACAGCTCTGGGCCCTGGGATACAAGCAGGTGTCCAGACTCCACTATGTTAAATACCAGTTGACCAGCACTTTCACTGTTCTCAAAGACCTGCAAAGCATGGGTTACTCTTGAAATTTAAAAGGTTCACGACTTGAGAAATATACTGAAAATCCAGTGATCCAGTATGTCAAAAACAGCTGGAAGATGTATGAATGGATTTACTAAAAGTATATTTCTCCTAATATAAATTACAATACTGAAACATACATAACTGGGGGGGGGGGGGCTTTTCGCAAAAATACAGTACAATGTCAGATCTTTTTTAAATCATGCATACATTTCTAACGAAATTCGTGCATTTTATTGACATACTTTAACCTTTCCATTGTTGAGTATTGTACTTTATGTTATAAACATGCAATTGAAAATTATACAATACCGAATTTATGTTCATTGATTTATCAAAAAAGTGGCAAGTCGTTTCAAAAAAGTGGACATTCAGATATTATGAGCACCAAATAATATCGTCCTAAATGAAGCTATCATGATACGCTTTTTGGAGGTATATTTACTGTCAAGGTGCCCTGGGAAATGCTGGGGGGGGGAGGTGACCAGCGAGGCGGCTAACAGGGTGAAGACGACGTCTCAGACATGAAGTCTTTGCACCCACACCATCGTAACTTATTCAAGTAGTGAGACAAAAAAAAAGCTTTTCAAACAGCACACTACAATAAGTCAATAAGTGATGTTTAGCCTCTGATAATATTAGCTTCTTGAAAATTGAGATTCCGCCGGTTTCATGGGTGTTGGGAGGTATCCGGCGTTAGCCGTTAGCCGCTGCCCACACCTTCCAGGAGAAGCGGCCCTCGCCTTCCTCAGAGCTCCCCGCCAAACGTCCGTATCGTTTCAACATCCAACAGGTCTTATTCACAGTTTTACTTCCCGCATCGCTTTTGCTTGAAAAATCTGTATTTTCAGTCATCTTTATAGTAAAACACTTATAGAGGATCTGACGGCGTCCGCTAAGGCTCACTGACTCCGAACATCAAAGGGGAAACTGAAGCGCACGTGACTGTCCGTCAGTTAGCGTCAGCCCGTGTCGCGTAAAATCTTACGGCAAATCTATATTATTCTATTATCAACTAAAAAATAGCTACTTGTGTAGTTTGCGAACCCTACAGGCTATTTACAAGTTAACATGCATGTAAAGCCAGCTGACCAAAGTTGGCAAGGACTTCAGTAAGGTCTATGAAGTGAACTTAATCTATAAATGTCTGTAAATTTTAATCAGTTGAAGTTAATGTGCATTCTGTTTGGACCTGAGAGAAATCCTGAATTACTGAAGAATTAACAGAATTTACGAGTGCAGTGATCGTTCTCGGCAAAATTACAACTTACAACTTTGCGGCTATTTACTGATACATAACACAGCATGTGCTTTAATGCATTTACTTTTTCGAAGTATATTAAATTCATAAATATGACGTAAATTAATCATGCCGCTACTTTAACTAGTAAGTGTATCCTGACATGCACGATTTATCGGAAATGTTTAATAAAAGCCGCTTATCAATGTGACTATATAATAGATAAACTCAAGCTCATCAAGGGATCAGAAATCGAGTCGTACTTTATATTTATGCAGAGAGCTAAAATAAACGATGTCCAACTATGTAAAAAAAATCTTGTGCACGTGTGTATGTTGCAGAATGTAACAAAAAATCCTTGTATCAATTTTGAACATACATACACAAGATGCTGTATGTATATAAATATGGAGATGCAACTGCGTGGTCCCAGAAGCGTAGCACCAAATTCTAGGCCCTATGCACAAACAGTGCCCATGCTGCCCCCCCCCCCCCAAAAAAAAACAGCCTAATCACATAAGACTTCACTGGAATTTGTTGTATTCGTAGAATGATTGAAAGCAATAACAGGATGTCACCAAAGGTAGCCTAACATCATAGGCCTGCATGAAAATTGAACACTTTTCCTAACCCTAACCCTAACCCATTTCAGATTTCCACATTGACAACCCGCTTTTTGACCTTTCTTCATCCCTTTCACTTTTCTCAGAACCTTTTCTGCTTTCACTTCCTACACTTGCACCATCCTCGATCACATCTTCTCTATCTACCTGGACAGACCCCTATACAAGCATGAAGCATGTCATAGATATTGGCAGGCAACTCCAATGTAGCGTAATGGATGTGATAGTACATGCTTAATATTTTAATATTCTGTGTAAAACTACATTAATTATCATATGATCATTTGCATCATAAAACTGTGGCATTTTATTTTTCTGATGGATGTGACAATTACACATTACAGTATAAATAGCTAAAACAATGTGCTTCATTTTAAACTATAGGCTCACCTTGTCTCAAGTCCACATTATCAGGGGATATGGGGTCTGTTGCTGCATCACCCTCTGTGACAGTTTCTGAACCTGAGTACCATATGTTTCACAAGTTAGTTATTAATTTGACAGCCTATCCTTATGAACCTTTTAGGCTACATTGAGCCTAGGAAAGTTAGGCTATTAGCCTAATTATGTTATAGCCCAATAATAAATATTAACTTAATTTTCGAATTAGTATGCTATTGCAATGGTGTGGTAGGTTATCCCTCTGGAGCCTAGGGGTAGGAAACACTATTTCACTGACTGGGGCATGATCACACTTTTCTTCAAATATCATAAACTGAATTCATGGCAAAAATGTGAGCCATTCACACCTCGGGGGGGGGGGGGGGGGCGGGCGCG
>JABFEB020000008.1:13451372-13464834 GCA_019775895.2 Stomatorhinus ivindoensis | reverse complement strand
GGTGGGTCATGGGAGTTATATGGGGATTGTCCTTCAGGCAGGAGTTCAGGGCACGAGGACGACGCGCATGGTGTTGGTGTAGCCAGATCCGGGGCGCCAGCCGGTCAGAACGATGACCACGTCGCCAGTCTTGAAGAAGCCTCTGGCCTTGCCTGCGAGAAGCGGGACAGTCAGAAGGGGCACCCAGGGAGATCAAAGCTCGGCATGAACGTAGGAGAACTTGGCTGACTGGACCATGAATGTGATCAAAAGGAATAACCTCACACTACTTTGATGATTGTATTACAAATAATCAGCTAATAGATGGAACTCAATACACCAGGTGCATTATGGGGGAATTAGGTCATTGACACCGTCCAAGGTCACCTTCACCTCCTACAGGAGCACAAGGGCTACTCCAGGCATTGCTCACCCATCTCCATCGCGAAGTTAACACGCAGGTCCACATCCTCGGCCCAGACATCATGGGCAGGCTTGTTGTACAGCACAGGGAAGATACCACGGTACAGATGGGCTTGTCTGGCCGTCTGACCACTGCGGGTCACAGCGATGATCGGGGCCCGGGGTCTATATCTGGAAATGAGGTGGGCAGACCTAGGAACGGAGAGGAAAAGGGTCTTAATCACCATTCAGAAATTCAATAAGATCAGATCAACGTTTTAATCCTTGCATCCCGGCTTCCAGGATACCCTCAAAATGTCTTCAGATCTCAGTCCCTGGTAAGGAATGCTTCATTATACAGGGAAATGGTCACAGAAACCAGCGCAGGACGGCCACGACCGAGGGCGACGCCAATGACACACTGGACATGGAGACAGCTGGAAGAGTTAAATATAGCTCCGAAAATGCCATGGTTCAAGACTAAAAAGGTCAGGGAACATCTGACTTGAAGTGAATGTTGGAAGATCTGCTGCAGAGCAAGCGC
Organism: Stomatorhinus ivindoensis; assembly: GCA_019775895.2. Lineage (NCBI taxonomy): Eukaryota > Metazoa > Chordata > Actinopteri > Osteoglossiformes > Mormyridae > Stomatorhinus > Stomatorhinus ivindoensis. The sequence continues at coordinate 13,463,909 of JABFEB020000008.1, read as the reverse complement.
CACGTTCACTTCAGTGTGCAGGCGAATCACTTCCAGTCACAGGCTTTCAGAGCATTTCGCAGCAAGCAAATGAGGCCAATTCCTGCAAATTGCAGTTACATTTCACTTACATGACTGAATTTTTAAAATGACACTAGGGCTGCATGATATCCCGTCACAATATACTTCCGTTCAGAAGTTCAATTATCAGTAGGGCTTGCTTTGGAGTGTCGCAATATGCCTCATTAAGAATACTCCTAATCTGCTGGAGTAAGTACACACCCATATAGTACTGAAAAGCCAGTGTCCAGGCAAACGGTTACTCCTATCATCTAAAGTCCTGGTGATTATCGGACATGCGCCATAACACAATGTGATATCGTGCAGCACTGATTTACATATTGGACTGCAAGTGCAGAACTTCTACACGGCCGTGAGTACAAGTGCAAAGTCATGCTGAAGGGATGTGACTGTTATGCCCACAAACCGCTTCAGACACTGAAGTCCGAGTCAATATATTTTCATGGTCAACAGCCTAATTCCTTCTAATATTTGGAACTGACCACTATGAAGAATCAGTCTGGTTTTATTGAAGTCGACGGTTGAGGAAATATTGCAGCCAGGGAAGCATGTGTACAAGCAGCGTAGAACTTTTGCAGAAGTGCAGATCTCAGGCGGTGCATGTTACAGTGCATTTCCTCTCAAGTGAAGACATTTTAAAAGCCAAGCTCACTCAACACAGGAACGAAGGCATGACAACATTACAGCCCCTCCGGAGAACATCAGTTTTGTTCCGTTCCATTTTCACGTTCACCTGCTGCTCACAGCACCCATCCTCCAGCTCTGCAGCTAGGGGAGGGGCTAGCTGGGGGTGGTCCCACTTGTCAGCCGCCGCCGCCCCCCCCCCCCCCAGCCCCCAACATGCCCCTTACCTCCCAGTCTTTGAGAGCACAATGATGGCACTGGCACAGCACTTGAAGGAGGACTCGACAGCGCCCACGGCGACGGCCTCAGAGGGGTCGCGGGTCAGGCGGGAGGAGCGCCGCAGCTCCTCGAACAGCTGCCTGTGGAACATGGCCGCCTCCGCCTCACGGGCGATCTGAGCGGCCATGCAGCCCCGGGGGGGGGGGGGGGGGTTACTCAGGAACCCCCCCCAACTCAGTCACGCCGCACACAGCCAGCATGGAGGGAGGTGGCTAATGCAAGCTGTGGCATCCATCCCCTCCAAAACATCAATCCTGGACAGCGATTACAACCCAACTCGCATGGTTGGTTTCAATTCAGATTGATGAGTATTATGAAGGGGAAGGTGCCATTTGCCAAGCCATCTCTCACCAGGGGCACTACCTGTCTATCCCTACTGGCCTACTCTAACGCACGGTCCTGTTCCTTTGAGCCCAAAGCCCAGGGCTTAGGGGGGCAGACCAGAGAAGGCCGAGTCGAGTGGGCATCCCCAACCCCGTCCCCCCCCCGGTACCTTCTGACCGCATACCTTCCAGAACCTGTGAGAACAATGAACGTCGAGGCCAAGATCTTAAAGGAAGCCTCGACGGCACCGATGGCGATAGCCTCGGCCGGGTCGGTGGAGTGCGGATTGGCGCGGCGCAGCTCCTCGAACACCTGCCGGTGGAACATGGCGGCCTCCGCCTCGCGAGCGATCTGGCGTGCAGACGGAGGCGAGGGGCAGCCCACGATGCAGACGGGCAGTGTGAGGAAGAGAATGGAGAGACAGGAACAATACGCAAAGCAGATTTAGTTCATTGCAGTTAGTGAGAGAATTAAAATCATCCATCAAAACTAAGCAGGTCAGACCAAACAAATCCACTCCGTGTCTCCGCTTCAGGATAACAGCAGTAAATTCTGTTTTAGTATCAAGCGAATTGATGCTACATTAGACACCACAGCACTCTACATGATCCAAAAAACAAGAACATCCATCTGTTGCTTCCTATTAGTTATGAAACCTAGTATTGATAAAGCAGAAGAGTGCAACAGAGGGGTTACGACACCCATTAAAAAGCACTAGTGACGAAGAGACGTGGCCACATCAGGAGTGAGCAGTTATGGTAAGCAGGGTGGCAGAAAGAATTCACGGGCAGAGAGCACGGTTAGCGAAGGACAGAGTTAGCATAGCGTCGAGCTATGGATCCTGGTGAGGCGTTGGGGTGGCTGTTTTCAATGAGGGCAGAGTGTTAATTCCACAGGCAGGGTCCTCAGAGACTGCACCGGCCACGCTCAGCACACGTGGCTCAAAGCACTCACAAAACGCGTCCTGAGAGGCGTCTAGGAGGTCGGCCCAGATAATAATAATAAAAAAACCACAAAAACAGCAGAGGTGATGGTGGGGCAGCTTTTTGGCCGGCCGAAAGTGTCTTCCGACTGAAAGCAAGAGATGGCATGAAGCTGCCGTATTTTATATTTCAGCAACCAAATTCAATTGACAACAAAAGTTTACCCAAATCCTGCCAGCTGACTGACCCTGAGCTAACAAACGCCCAGACCTCCCAAGATCAAAGACACTCACCATGTGCTGGGTACGGACTGCCTCCAGGGGGTAGTCACCTTTGGCGGTCTCCCCGCTGAGCATGATGCAATCTGCACCATCCAAAACGGCGTTGGCCACGTCGCTGCCCTCGGCGCGGGTAGGGCGAGGCTTCTTGATCATGCTCTCCAGCATCTGCGTCACCAAGAGGACTCACTGACCACATCTCAGATGCACTGCTAGGTTTCCATTTACCTTGAAGTGACCCGGATCTGCTAGAAAGGCCATCCAGCTCTCCCGAGAAAAGAAGCTTCACACACCTGAGTGGCACAAGTGATGGGCTTTCCAGCTCTGTTGCAGCGGCCGATCATCATCTTCTGGGCCACGAAGACCTTCTCTGTAGGGATCTCAATGCCCAGGTCACCACGTGCCACCATGATGCCGTCACTGGCCTCCATGATCTCATCAAACCTGTGGCGACGAAGGTGAAGCTCGCTTTAGACTCTCCACGCACAACATGTGCATCTATGGAGCGTGGAGGACCACAAATGAGCCTGGTAGGCCAAATGATATTCCGATATTCCTTCAGAGCTGCATTTCGTCTAGCGAGGCCCTGACCCCTTCCTGGATGTACCTGCGGACCCCTTCGTGGTTCTCCAGCTTGCTGATAATCTTGATGTTCTTGCCCTTCTCGCCCAGCACCTGGCGGACGGCATGCACGTCGGCAGCCTTCCGGATGAAGGAGGCAAACACCATGTCGACGCCCTGCTCCACGCCGAACTGCAGATCCTTGATGTCCTTCTCCGACACAGCGGGAAGGTCCACAGCCGTGCCCGGAAGGTTCACGCCCTTTTTGCTGCCCAGGGTGCCACCGTTCTCAATGACACAGTCCAGGTAGTTAGCCCCTAGCATGGGGAGGGCAGAGGGCATCTGTCACGCCACACTTCAGTCACATGATTCATATCAACTCATGCATGACACCATCATAAGACAATCTGGTGAGCAATTCACTTATATTGAAGGGGGGTTGCTACACTTCTATTTCACTACTCCTAAGAGCAGCAGCCAGAGGTAAATAATACGACAAGACCAGAGCTCACCAATCTCTTGAACCTGGAGTGAAATCAGCCCGTCATCAATGTAGACCTTGCTTCCAACTTCCACCACTTTGATGATGTTCTTGTAGTCCAGCCACAGGATTTTGTCATCGCAGTTCTCCATGTAGGAGTCATCTAGGGTCAGCCTGATACTGTTTCCTTTCACTAACTCCACCTCAGCAGTGCCGCTCTGCGTGGGGAGAGAGCAAAGATGTCAAATGAGCATGAACAGCGAGCAGATCATACAAAACATTAATGCTGACATCGGAGTATCTGCATGGGCCAACAGGTCAACTCACGCCCTTGATGAGTCCTGTCCTGATCTCAGGGCCCTTGGTGTCCAGGGCGATGCCGATGGGCCGGAAGTGAATGCTGCCAGGGTCAAAGCTCGCCTCGGCCTCACGGATGTTCTTGATGGTTTCACCATGGTACTGTGAAAAGGATCAAAGGAAGTCAATGCGGTGCAAGGGTAAGAGGAGGAGGATTCAGTCGTAAACAGTTGGGTTAAAACAACCGGTACTGAACTGTGAGAGTCTATAGTCGATGGCCCAGCCAAAACTAATCTTTGGCACCAGAAATGACAAAGTTTAGCCAAGGAGCAAAACACAGTAATGGTGGGGACATTCTGTCCCTCAATTAAACAATAAAGAATGAATCAAGGTTGCCAGTTGTCACTGAACTCCCATGCCTTCCTGAATGGTGGGCAGAGAAGATCAGAGCTGGATCACACCATCCTGGTCTATGACAATCAAACCTATAATCTTCCAGGGTTCCATCCGTTGTGGACTGCCCCAGCAGAGGCAGGCAAAGAGGGACGCATAAATAGCTCTGAACAAGCAGAGAACTTCTAGCAACATTAACAGAATATTCAAATCTTGCTCCATTCGGAAGATAACCCAAGTTAGACCAAATGAATGCTGGGACCATAAGCAGGTTCACAGGCTTTGGATTGACACAGGTCCGATTGTTTGCTTTCCACGCTGCAAGAGAAAAATGTTTCTATGCCACAAAATTTCCCATATCAGGGAGAAGTTACAGGCACTTGCTAGTCTAAGGAAACTCCAAGGCTTCCTGAACCGCATGCTTCTGATTTAGAACAGAGTTTGGTTTCACAAAATGAGATATCATTACAGATACCTATAAATAAATCAGATGTTCCATTCGTGCACAGGACAGGGTGAAGGGCGGTGACGTGTAAGGAGAAGCCGAGACAAGGGTGAACCAGGCTAAAGATAAGCCACAGGAAGCTGGCCAATAGCTTCACTGGGTCACTTACAAAGTCTGATGAGCAATACTACCTCATGGTTTGTCCCATAGGAGGATCTGCTACCACGGTGTTACTCAAAATAGCTACTCTAGATCTGTTAAATCAGTTTAATTCCTTGGGAAAAGCTACATTTTCCCTTAATGCACGAGAATAAAAAAAAAAAAAAACCGTTGCACAACATACATAGGCTAGAAAATTCCTACCCTCCGAAACGCTATTTATAGCTATACAAAGTACTAAGATGAAGTTTCCTCTCACTGTATAGACAAGCACACGCCATTCTAACTGCCAGCAGGTGTTACCGTGATCAGGCTAGAAAACAGCAGACTTTCCTCATCCTGCCCCAAACAGTAACTACCCTAAATTTGGGTAAACTATCAAGACCATTAATTGTGAGCATTTACTGGTTGAAACTGGCTAGGTGTCCATTATATCCAAACATGCCATTTTATTTACTGTATTCAATTATGACAACCACTCAATTTTCATCCTTCCATAAAATGGCACTAAAAAAAATCCATTCCAATAAAACCACGGTTATCACATTCATAAAATACAAAAAATTTAAGCTGTGTTTCAAGATAAAGTAGAATATATTTAATCAATTCCAGCCAGCTTATCACAATTACCCACAATACAACTGAAAAACTCATTGTATTTCAGGAAAGATGCGTGGCTCTGTCTGTCTGACTGGGGGGGGAAATGAAATTAGGATAATGCAGCTTCAAAGGGACTTGAGAGTGACATGACAGCATATGGTCAAAAGCATGAAATATCAAACAGCTGACCAAGAAGCAAACCATGGCATCGTTTATCACCCCCAACTGCACAGATAAGGTAAAATGGCCTCTTAAAGGGGAAAGTTCAAAAAGGTCAAGCCCCCAGACTGTAATACAGACTGCAGAAGCAGGTCAGAAAAGGCCATGGGGCAGACTGCTTCTCACACACCCCGACCCTTCAAATGTCACAATGAGGGGACAGCAACACGGTAGACAGGGATGCAAGGAGGGAGGGGTGGGCATTCGTACACACCTCGTGAGTGCCGTGCGAGAAGTTCAGACGAGCAATGTTCATGCCAGACTTGATCATCTCCTTCAGCATTTCAACAGAGCGAGAGACCGGACCTAGGAGGGGGAAGGAAAGGCAGGTTCATGCCCAAGAGGCCATTGGATTAGCATGGCACACAGTGGGCCATTGCCATAGCTTAGTGGTAAAGAGAGCAGATAGAGAACATGCAGGTCAGCAGGAAAGGGCTGAGGAAAGGGAAGCCAGCTGACCGATGGTGCAGATGATGCCAGTGTTGCGGGCTGTCGTGGGCTCCGAATCTATGTCCAACAGGCACAAATGGTCCAAAAAGGTGTCTGCCATGGCAGCGTTCAACTGCTGCGTCTGGATGAAGGCTGAACCCATGTCTTGGGGCTTTGACTGCGGCATGATTGGAGTGCTGTTGGTTGGGGAGGTCCTGGGGAGGAGAACAGAACCTCCAAGTTGGACTAGACATAAAGCTCCAAAAGACAGGATTACACACACACACCAGAAGAACAACATGCAGTATCTAAATCCTGCACTGAAGATCATCAAGACAGTGGACATCTCAGAGCATACAGACAGACCACCAGAAACGTGACCATTAAGAAATTTTGCCATATGACAAAACTTAGGGGGGAGAGACTTAAGGTAACGAAATAGGGCTGGAGAGGATGGGATTGTGAGCAAGGTATGTCGCAAAGCTCTTGCTTGCGATAGCAACAAAACGTACAATGCCCCTAATACAGCATGCTTTTGTTCAAATGTTTGATAAGTCTATATATTGAAGAAATATAACAGATTACAAATAAGTGATAAAACCATGCTTACAAGTATAACCGCACATGTATAGAGGAGAAAAGATGGGTGCATTTAAACGATTATTGCAAAAGCAGACAACATTGCTAGATACATTCTTCATCTACGGTACACCAAATCTCTCTTGGAGAAGTCTTACCACATAACAGGTCAAACAGAACATTCGTGCTGTAACACTTACACGATAGTGTTATTGAAAAGTATACACGTCTGTTCTGTCACTACACCACCCATTCCCCAGGGAGTCCCCGTTTCCTTTGCAGTGCACAGCCAGATCATGACAAAGACACCTAAAGCTCTTGGAAAGCAACCTCTCCTCTCAAATTACCAGCTAATTCACCTGAGGCTAAACATGCTGCAAGACAATTATCTACAGAGGGGAAAAAAAAAAAAAAACTCATCTGATCCTGGAAAACCAGAAAGACAATTAAGCCAATGTGCTCAGTGATGCAGCGAGAGGTCTCTGGCCTTAGAGAACGCTTCGGGATGGTTAAACCAAACTGTAAAATCAGTTCCTATATCTAGGAAAGCAGAAACTGGGACAGTTTTTGTGGAGGAATTCCAAGCGTGGTTCAGGTTTCCTGTTACAAGAGTAACTGAACTTACCCTAAGGTGAATTAAAGATTTCACTACATCTTTAAAACTGCACAAACGTTGCAACTGACGTTAAATGTATGCAACAATTTCCAACATCCTATTTTTCTCTGTATTTGGCATTATATATAGAAGATCGCTGCATACAGTTAGTTTTTTTTGCCATTCAGGTAGTCGTAAGGTCTACCAAGAGTGAAAGTTTCACCTACTAATTACCTTTTGAGAACCACAATGGAATAATTTGACAGTGCTACATATACCATGTAAAAGAATCCTAGTAATGCAACTCCTAATGAAGCAGCTGCAGAATCTGAAGCCTTATTGGAATTGTTCAGGGTCCATATCAGCATCCATGACCTTTTAGTGCAGTTTGGCTCAACATCAGAACAGAATGTAAATAAAACCTAACTTGAATTCACTCATTGAGAAATAGTCGTGCAACAGACGTGCTTCGGTTGTAAAAGGGAAGCAGAACTATGAGAAATCCTTCACTTAGGTATGAGACACGCCCGCAGAGCAAAGAAAAGGATCCTTTCACTGTTTAAACAAGCTCTGACACAGATATGAATGGACGATATGAAGGCAAGGATCAGAGGCAATGATACCGCTAGTTGGCCAAGAGTGGGGGAAAAAAACCCCTTTGTCAGATATCTGACGTTATTTCACCACATGATTAGAAGAACTCTAAAAACCAATCACTGAAAAACTTGCCACACGTTTAAAACCCGATTCACATACTTGTGTTTATTTTCTGACTCTGACTGGTAGCAAATAGCTCGATAGTCCTTGACACAATAATGCAGATTCACTAAAAGTACAAGCCTATTATATTAGTGCATCAACAAGCAAATGTGACATTTTTAAAGGACAAAGTAAGGTAATGGTGGCACCCAAGCATATTGATGCCAAAAGCAAAGTAGATGGGAGACAAAACTGCCCCAGAGTTAGTGGCAACTCCGCCTTGGTGTGACGCTTGATTCACAATGTGTTTGTGTGCTGGCAGCTTGCAATCTCCATAAACTTGAGGTTCTGTTTCGCAGTCATAGTGGGAAAAAAAGCCGAGTGGACCAGTCAGGCGGAAGGGGAGTCTCTAAAGGCCTGTTTGGAGAAAAAGGGGACAGCCCAGCGTGTAGCAGTACGTGTAGAGCCGCACATTCTCCTGCATGTGGCCGTGGGTGGGGGTAAGCTGGGTAGGCGGAAGGGGCGGAATTTCTACCAGCGAAGGCTATACACATCACTTCCTCTTTAATCCACACTTGCGTCACAGCTTTGATGTTCCTGCCAGTATACTACATGTCAAGACCCAACAAAATTAACCCAACCGCATTTTATGTAATTGTGCCCAATTACAATTTATGAACGATTAAAAGCTTGCATTAACATTTTATGCCTATTTTTAAACTGCAGATATATTGAACATAATGGCATATATAATTGGGTACAGAGTAAAACTATTTCATTAATTTTCTTTAATTAGCATGCCTACCCAAAAAATACAGCCATAAAACATTTATCTGGCAAGTTTTTATTTGAAACTGTTTATTGTAAGGGGTTTTCTCTGAAGTACTAAAAAGGCATACAAGCAGTTATCCATGTAAACAATCAACTGTACAGCATGACCTGGACAAGCAAGCTAACCTTAAATTCTGAAGGCCATAGCGCTGCATTTCTGGCATGAACAGGTGGTCTTTTTCAGTCAGGCAACCAGCTAACCACATAAATGAGTTTGCGAGCAAAACACTGATTCGTTAGAATCTGACAGGCATGTAATACCACTTCGACTGCCATTCATTTGTGTTAAAGGGATGAAACATTCCCCAAAGGATCCCTGCAGAATGCTTTCAAGGTCATACGCAGTGTGACATGCCTCCCCTTTAAATATCAACCACACTCTTGACATACATCCAGTGTCCCCATCTATAGTTAGTGCTGGAAGGGCAATTAAGCCCAGGAATCGTTTCTTGCAGCAGTTCCACTCACTTCAGTCACTTTTACTCAACTACAGCTTTAACAAAACACCACACCACTATTTGGTGCCAGCACAAGCAGGACACGGCGATACAGGACATCGTAATCATCGCCCTGACCAAAGCCATATCGGTAACTGGGCAGCTCACACGATGCCTACATTTCTCAAACCGCCTGGCTACATACCTCACAGAGCTTCGGCTGCAGTCACCAGGGAAATATGACGATCTTAATGACGGCCTAGACGGTCCTATGATAGGGGCACCAGACACCCATGGCATACGGACGGCCAGGAAGAGCCCAGGGGTAAACCCTAGGGTCTTCATTAGGCTACAGGATCCATGTCCCAAGTACACTATGCTGACCCCTGCAGGGGAACCAGGCCAAAGACTCTGGTTACACATGTGGTCTGTTCAGGGGGGGGGGCAGTAGATGTCAATACTTAAACAGAGCACTCAAAACCTTTCAATAACGTTGCCCATCTATATAAAGCAGGGCTTTCTATACTGCTATGCATTGAAGCTCCCAGAGTGAAGCACAGATTAGATAGGCAGGATCAGGGGAGCCTGTATAGTCAGATCATCTCCTGCCACCACAGATGCAGTCACACAATCCAGTGCGCACACACACACACACACACAATTCTCAGCTTCCCTGAAATCACATTTGGTGATTAATGCGGACTGCTAAAGACTAGTGAGGCTGCACGTACACCACATACAGTGAGTAAAGTGGGTCCATTGAGTCACTTTAGGGGCAATCCCAACCAACTCAGGAAGTGTGCGTGCCAGAAACAGACATCCCTGAATGACTACTTCAGGCCAAACTCAAGCCTCTTTGTGCATCATACTAGAACTTCACAGTGGAAAAAAACTGAACACATTCATTTTGCCTGTCAGAAGACTGGCTTTTCCTTTCCGACCTGGCACTTCAACGAATCATACCCCCACCCACATGACAAGAGCTTGAGCCAGCAAGAAAACCACATCACAACTCCTGGATAATGTCATAACCACAAATGTAGGTTTGTTAAAACATTTACTTGACTGCAGACACTAGCTCCACTGATTAGGTTTTATGAAATATCTTGGATTTATTTAGCTTAGTCGATTAAATATAGCTGAAACTCAACTTCTTTTAAGAAAGAAATGCGATTTTAAACATCCACCGACGAAAATGTTAGGGTTCTCATCCCCGACTTCCTACGTATTTTTTATTTCTATGCGGCTCTCATTTAGTTGCCTACAAGCATTAATTATTTCAGAGGAACACGTGGTACTCTGTGCCGACATGACTCCGCAAAACTCCGGAGGGGGAGGGACGCTCACAGTGCAGACGATGAGGTGACGGACAGCGCTTCAGCCAATGGCGAGCCGGAGAAGAGGGGGAAAAAAACAGGAAAGGCAGCGTGAAACAGACTCAGCATCATCCCAGCAACAATGTTGATTTTGTAAAATACCCATGAAATGAGCAGCAACACGCATGCAATAGAACAATTACGTGAATTTCAGGAGGCAGCATGGGGAAATTAAATCCTTTTGCCTGATTTAATCATGAGCGTCGTGGCGAAACTACTTAAGATGCCACATTAAAGGCAGACAGAAAAACCCAGCGCTCTGCCTACTGAGTGTGAAGCGAACCGTAGTGGCGCAGGGAGACAGATGACATGCCGGCAAGGTCAATGGCCATATTTAATAATTTATACCTCTGCGCAATGCAGACAGCGCAGGACGGTGTCTCGTACCTCTACTAGTACCGTTCATACGAAAACCCCGATTAAAAAAAACGACAATTTAGCATGTATTTATCATCCCGGCACGCAAGTAACGGTAAGAGACCAGAATGCGGTTGCCAGCTTTAGTGCGGCCCGGGGGCCGACGCGCCGCCGGTCACGTTAGCATGTATGCGTCACGTTCTCCCCCCGAACCGGAGAGCGGACACGGGAAGGGAGGGGGAGCGCTGCCGAGCGGATGGCGATGCCCGGCCAACCGCCGCATCTCCCAGCGGGAAAAGCAGCACAGAGACGAGACCCCAAAAACACCAGCCTGCCATTAAACTGGCAGAAACTCAGCCAGCGCTAGATACGCCTCAGGCTGACAGATCCCCGTGTTTTTAGCTAGTCGCTATTCACCAAGCCGGAAGGCTGCTTCCTCATCGACGTACACGGATTTATTACCCAGTCCACAACATTTTGGCTACACGACAACATACAAGGTAGTATCTTAAATGGCTCGGGCAAATTTTAATGGCCTACGAGCATATGGTGAACAGATTAATGACAGTTATATACAAAAAATGCCACCAGCTTAAATAGTTAGGATAACTCGACCGCCTGAAAAATAAATGCGTTTTCCATGAGAAGCCCCTTCGGTCACATTACCTACTAAGCAGCAGACTATCTGAACCACCTGTACAAGGCAGTCGTCATCTTATACTTCAAATAATATACTGTATACCTAAACTGCATGCGTTACCCCGCAGCTAACATGACAGCTAATTAAGAATGAAAACAATAGTGCTAAAACTCGTAATTCGAGGGTTTTATTCGGGTACTCAGAGGCACCTTTCACTGGACGCAAACTCACCAGAGCAGGATGAAGGACTTCGCAAACTGACTCGCTACCGTCCAGGCCACCGGCTCAAGGTGAAACCTTTCGTTTGCCGGTACTACTTATTGTGTATTCTGTATCTCTCCGACTCGAAAAATAGTTCGCAATATAACATGCCTGCGTTCAAGTCACATTTTCAAAAGACAATTTCAAAATATCCTCTTTAGGTCACATATTTTAATTAATTGAAACGTGTTTTTTTTTAAATAATTTAAGGAAATATAACATTACAAACCCTCAATGGCGGAAGATTACATTGCAGGATGGATAAGGCGCTTTGATCTCATTATCGACCAATCACAAATCTCGCCTGTAGCACATGGCCTGGGACTAGCATGTGATAGAAGGATATATCTAGTGTGTTATCTTCGTACATGTTCTGCTGGGTTGAGTCATGTGTTTTTACGTAAATAGCCAGAGAATGTGTTGAATACGCCATAATAGTCAGCGCGAAAGTAAGAATTGTGTCAGTTCTTTATTTTAAAATAAATCTAAACGTCTCGGTGGATCACAAAAATCTCATCTCCACTAGCCGTTATGTTTTTCTAACACAGAGATGCACAAATACCCTGTCACGAGACGAATACATGACTCATAGGCTTTCATGGACGTTTGTATGATGCAAAGGAGAACAGATTATGCTATATTATACAGATTTCATATTTTTTAAATTCGTACTCGGTGTGTACTAATAGT